>JAZKJV010000209.1:1129134-1348319 GCA_037367405.1 Ottelia alismoides
GGCGAGTGATGAATCTGTGATTCATCACTTCAAAAGTCAAAAATAGAGCCTTGTTCCCGAGCAAATAGAGGCATATTTTCCTTTATATTGCATAAATAACATTCATGCATGCATCCATAATTCATACATTTTAGTAGTCCATTTACATTTAAATAAGAAGCCAAAAATCCCTTGTAAAATACCCATTCACTAAAATAACCTCTTCTCTATAATATGTATTCCTTAGTTAATAATATAGGGAAGAATGCCAAAAATCCCCCTTGTAAAATAGTCAATAAAACCCTAGAACCCCTGTACACTAGAATGCACATTAAGCCCTCATGCAAACTCCGAATTAGGTCTACTTACTCTTAGAATACTACACATTAAAAGACCTTTAAAATGAGACTAATTTCATTGAATTTGGAGCTTGTATGAGAAAGTTGGGTTTTTGGGCCACTTTGTACACTACATATGTATATCTATGTATCCTTGTATTTATGTATCATATTTGACCTCATCTCCGTCTTTGGTCAACATGAAACTTGTAGATCTCATCGAGATCTACAACTTTCATGTTTTGAGTTTTTCCAAATTCGGCTCCCTCTTCTCTCTACACGTGTCTCTTCTTCCAGCCACTCAAAGCAGGCCACGTGGCGCCATCTGGTTGCGCCACGCGGCCCGCTTCCCCTCGCCTCATCCGCCTGCGACCTCAGCCGTTGGATCTCGCTTCAGATCCAACGGCCCAGCTCTGCCCACGCGCGCCTAATTCCATAGCCGTCAGATCTTCCCCGTGCTCCATCTTAACCGCACGTCAACGCCTCGCGCAGAGCGCGCCACGTGGCTCCACCACAGCCCATCATCTCCGAGCCCCTGATCGAATCCTACACGTCCCCTTCCGCTTTGATCACCACCGTTGGATCACAAGATCCAACGGTGGAGACCTCGTCTCCTACCTCCAGGCGCCCCTCTCTCCCACGTCCCTTGCCTTGCGGGAGGGGCGCCCCCTTCCTATTCTTGGATGCACGTTAGCCATCCTCTCCGACCGCCAACACTCCCACGATGAGCCCCACTCATCCCTCTCCCTCGCCAGCTCCCTCACGCTCCACCACCTCCACCATAGAAGTCCCACGTCGCCCTCAAACCTCGCCTCGTCGCCAACACTGCCACCAACTTCACCTTATAAATACGCCATCACCGGCCGACTTCACCCCCATCCGCCACTCCAGAGAGCTTCCCTGAGCTCCGACCTACCAATTGGTGACAACGATTAGTTGAATCGTTGAGCGAAGAAGGGGTGTCATCTCCGGCGAGATCCACGGCCGCCATCGCCGTGCTGCAGCCTCCATCCGCGAGCTGCGTGAGCTCAGGCCATCTACCGACCTTCGAGCGACGACCTGGAGCTCAAACCTGAGCTCCATTCCCCAGGTAGATTCCTCCACTTCTCTCTGATCTTCTTCTGACTTTCTTCTTCGATTTCTTTGATTTAATTCACCCTCCATCGTTGTTTTCTCGCTCCACCTCCGTCCCTCCGAGCTCCGCAACGGAGCTCCGATCCTCGCGCTGCCATTATCTTCGTCCATCACCATACCCCACCTTCGCTCGACGCCAGCTCCGCCACCTGGGCGGAGCCCGATCACCGGATCCATCTCGCCCCGCCTTAGGCCTCTCATTTCACCTAGCACGACTCCACGAGCACGCGCACGCTTCGGCTATCTCCGCTAACCCCCTGCAGGTACACCCATCTCACTGGCCGGAAGCTCGTCGGAGCTCCCTTCGAGCTTCACCGGCACCGTGCCCCAGACCACCTCGCTCACTCCTGAGGCCACCGGAGGCTTCGTCGACCATCCGCGCATCTTCTGGAGCACCTCCGACTCGCCATCGACCTCCACTGACGACGGGAAGGAAGGGTGGAGCAACAGCCCGATCGCCGGAGCCCCGCCTTCTCCTCCGTAGGAGGCGGAGGGTCGTCGAGGAAGAAGCTCCAGGAGCCGCTCGATCACCTTGATCGAACGGCCCGCAATCAGCCGCGTCACTCACCACCGGAGCTGCCAAAGGCCGCAGGATCATCCTTGATCCCACGAACAGGAGAACGCCACGTCGACATCTTCAACCCCGATCGACAACTGTTAGATCTATCCAGATCTGACGGCTCCTCACGTCGCCACGCGTCATCACCGCCATCCTTTGGATCGATCTTGATCCAAAGGCCCGCAGGCCGCCACGTCGGCGAAGACCGAGCCTCGGCCCCAAGCCTAGGCTCGGTCGACCCGAGCCTCGCTCCGGACCTCCAAAGCCCCCAATCCTCGCTCCGAGCCGCCGCAGCCATCCGAGCCTAGGCCGCCCACGTGAGGAGCACGTGCGGCCTGGGAAAATTGCACAGAGGCCCCTGGACCTTTTCATATTTGCAAAAAGGCCCCTATGAAGCAGACCCCACGTGAGGAGCACGTGCCCTGTGGAGATTTTGCACAAGAGTCCCCCACATTATAGGTAATTGCATTTTAGTCCCTGTCTGCATATTTGCTTATTGTAATTTTAATTTCCTGTATTGCATTTATACCCCTGTGTTTCACGCATCCCTAGGTTGCATTTTACATCATTTTGCAAATTTAAAAATTGCATTTTGTTGGGAATTTTGTCCTCTGTGTATTGGTCCACGTGTCATATTTTTGTAAGTTCAGATGAATTATTAATGAATTAATTGGTGAATTTTTGACATATTTTGCCCAGTGACACCTTTTGATTTATAGTTAATTCTCTGTGCCTTCAAAAATCATCAAAAATTCACAGTAGCTTAAGGACATTATTCTTAGCATACCATAAAAATTTCATGGCATTTGCACGCATATCGAGGTCTAAATAAATTGTTAAGTGATTTTCTTAGATTAATTTTAATTAATTCATTTCACAGTGAAATTAAGTTCTGTTAATTTTCCTAGGTCTCTTATCATTAGAGCCACCTAGGATAATTTTAGTTCTTGGAAAAATCGTGGTTTGATATTTATTAAAAATTAAATACTGAAAATCACCCTGTCTGTTCATTTAATTCACAGTAAATTTATTTAGTGTCGAAAAATTCTAAAAAAATTAGTGTAGGTCATTTTCATCACCATTAATCATCTGGTCAATTTTCATAATTTTTGGACTTCATTTAATATCATAATTAAATTGAACATTAAATTGGCCTGCATTGTCTCCATAAGTCTGCATAGAAAATAAAAAAAAAGACCAAAAAAATTACTCCTCGTAAATCAACACTCGGATCCTTGCTTAAATTCACCTAAGGAGACAGATGCCTCCCTGAGATCGACCTTGGACTCCACCAAGTAAAAAAAATTTGCCGCTTAAAATTAACTTCACATTAATCGATAAGTGGTTTTTGATTAACCCCTCGTATCTGACTGCAACGAATCACATTAATTAATTTGGACATTAATTTGACCGAATTAACATAGGGTGCGGGGCGGTTGTCAGCGAGTGATTCGAATCACTAGGGAGGGAGGGAGAGAAAGTATATACAAGAAAAGAGTGAGAATATACAAGGATTAAGAAGGTTTGTGACGAACCTTCTTGCGGACTCGAGGAGGTGGATAATATACATATGTGTCGCTGTAGGAATCGTCCTCAGATGAATAATAGTGAGGTGTAGGGATCGTCCAACGACGGTCGACACACGGCTGCTTGCTCAGATAAGGCTTGAGAACAGTCGAACTGAGCTCACTCATATAAATCACCTTGTCCGGACCAGATGAGGACTCCTCAGAAAATTCCTTCGCCGGTGTGTTGAAGGAAACTCTCTTAGTCGGTTTTCTAGAACCTGAATCATTGAGAGGGAGATGAGAGCGGCGCGCCATGAGAGGTTCGGGGGAACACCTCGAGGAATCAGTTCTCGACTTCCTCTCACCAGATAGCCGACTAGTAGAGGGAACAACCGTGTTTTGATGTTGAGTCAATTTAGTCTTGGTTGTTTCCTTTGAAGGTCCGGAACGTAAGGTGGTGCTGACTATGAGTTCCTCATCAGACGAGTCACCATATAGATTGTAATATTCTTGAAGGGTCAACACACGACTTAGGAAGGTGCTAGTGGTCTCAGTCGGCTTGGCATGATTGGGCTCTTGTGTCGGATCATCAAAATGGTCATGGTAATCAACGAAGGTTGTGTCCGACTTAATGATAGCTTCTGGTCGTGAGTCCTCCTTAGAAGCTGTCACGGTGGTGGTGCAAGCAGTTGATGAAGTGAACGTTGTTGACGGAGCATCGATAGATATACCTAGCTCGAGCCAAGCTCGACTATGGTGGAAGGAGAGATAACGTGGGGAAGGCAAAAACAGGAGAACTTCTGATTTATTTAGCGAGCGTAAATGTGGAATTAATTGATTCAAGAAAGTTCGTCGGAAAAATAAATAAAAATCACCGTTGCGTTCGCAACGTGTGATTTGTCGGTTGATGCGTTCGGTTTTGCGAATTGATGGACAGAAGATGGTGAATCGAGGAGAGAGGGAATGTGTGATGAAGAGGAAGAAGAAGAGATGAAGAAAAGAGAAGAAGAACTTACCGGGAGATGGAGTCGGATGCTTGGGGAAGAGGCTCTGAGTGGAGTCTCAGGTCTTTGCTCGATGCAGCGGCAATGCAGAGCTCGAGCAGCTCACGCTTGAGCTGCGGTAAGGGACCTTGATCCCTTGGATCTCGCCGGAGGGGTTGTCTTCGCTCAACCTTGGTCTCACTGTCACTGTCACTGAGTATGGATAGGGAGCTCGGGGATTTCCCTTGCAGTAGGCGGATGGGGATGAATGGTGGAGTGCTGGAGAATATAAAGAGGAGGATGAGGAGGTTGGAGAAGAGATGGAGAAGGTGGAGGGGGTGGGGTGTGGAGTGGCCGTCCATGTTGGCTTCTCCCTTAAGTCAAGGGAGAGTGGGGGAGGAATGGGTAGAGAAGAGGATAGCCGTTGATGGATGACCCTCTCATCCAACGACCCAGGATGAAGGAGGGAGATGGCATAAGTGAGTGAATAAGGAGGCGACACATGGGGGCTCCAGGAGTTGCCACGTGTCGCTCCGAGAAAAATCCACACTAAATGCAAAGAAAAATAAAAAAGAAATAATAAAAGAGCTTAGATCAAAAAGTGATCAACACGAAAGTTGCTCGTCTCGATGAGATCTACAACTTTTGTGAAGAGTCGAAAATCAAAGAAAATCATCTGTACAAAAATATATTTTTGGGTGGTACCTTATAGATATAAAATACCGCATTTTATCTTTTGTAATTTTTTGTCATTTTTAAAAGAGAGAAAAATCAAAATAAAGTTAGAAAAAATATGAGAGGAATATTTACAACTTAATCTATTTTTTTGGATTTTTAATAATGAAGAAAATAAAAGGATAAAATACAGGGGTAAAACGGTCAATATGTACAATATACAAAAAAGGGCCCAAAACCCAAGTTTTGCATACGAGCTCCGATTTTAATGAAATTGATCTTGTTTCGAAGGTCTTTGAATGTATAATACTTTAAAAGTGAGTAGACCTAATTCGGAGGTTATATGAGAGATATGTGCATTTTAAGGTCAAAGGTCTCCAACTGAGTTTGGGGTTTTATTGGGTAAGTTTACAAGTTAGTATTTTTTTTGATATTTTTCTTTGATTAGTGTTAGTAATATATACACTATGGAGTTGATTTTATTGGATTTGGAGTTAGTATAAAATATATACAAATATGGTATTTTTAGCTAATATACATGTTAATATTTACAAGTGAATTTGGCTTCCCATTTAATGCAGATATGAATGCTAAAATGCAGATATTATACTTGCATGCATTAATGCTAATTATGCATTATAAGTGGAAATATACATCTAATTACTCGGGAATAATGCTCTATTTTCAACTTTTAGAGTGATGAATCGCAGATTTATCAATGGCCTCGACGAAGGCCGACTCGCTTTCACCGGACGGCTCGGAGGCTTGACACATTTCTACTACAAGGTTGCTCTTGGAGAATAGGCTCCTCTCCCAAAGGATTGATCTAGTGGAAATGGGAGAAGAGGAGCCATACAATAATAATAATAAATTTGAATTTCAAAAAATTAAATTAATGGAGAGAAAAAATGGAAAGATGTTAGTGGTGAAATTAAATTAATTAAATTAATAAATATAATAATTTTTTAAATTATATTAATTTAAAATAATAATAATAAATACCAATAAATTAATGAGCCATCTTCATGGAGAGTTAATTAAGGAATTAATTAAATTAAATACAGGTAGTATATTATTTAAATAAATTTATTAATAAATTATTTTCGTCACTTTTTTAATTTAAAAAATACTTATTAATTATGAATTTTTTTAGCGTGGTTATTTAAGGAAATTAATTATATGCATATAATATATACATATTGTAAATTATAGTTAAATAAGAAAATTAGTTTATTTTGTGTTAGATTTTTTTCATTTTTAATTTAAATAAATATTAAAATATTTTTATAGTTATTTACAATTACATTATGTATAAAAATAAATATGGATAAATGCATAGAATAAATAAATGGTAAAATTGCATAAACCACTACAAAAAATCATCTTTCAAACCGTAACTCCAAAAATCATGATTTAAAGATAATTTAATTTTGAATACGATAGAAGTGAGTTTGATTCAATTCGAGTTCATATGGAGCCGGAATTGGTCTTTCTATTATCGCTTTACGGCTTTTTCTAAATTTGGTTATTTTTATTCTGTACATGATTTTATTTTACAGTGATTTTAGTATTTAAGAAAATTTTTTATTTACAATTTCTTTAAGAAAATTTTTTAATTTGAGGTCAATTTATGTACAAATAAAATAGTATAAATTATATACAAATATGTACAGAATAAATAAAGAGTGAAAAGTATTACAAAATATTTTTTTGGATTTTTCAGATTAAAGACCTTATCTGCCCCTACTTTATTCATTGTCGATCAAGTCAAGTCTTGACCTTCTCTCAGGTTTTGGGTCAGCATGTATCTATTACATATATACAGTCTTTTTTCTTTATTTTTCCTTTTTTATTTATTTTAGGTTAAAATAATAATATATGTAGAATATTTACGCATAGTTTTAGGTTAGTGTGAATATAATTTATTAATATATACGTGTGTTTTATAAGGGATTTTAAGATAAAATAAATGAATAAAGATGATGAAATGCAGTTTCACCAGGACATGGACATACAATGAGAATAAGCGACGGATTTTAGGAGTCCCAAAGGCGGGAGGGTTGGGCAACAAGAGGGCAAGGTGACCTCTCAAGCGGGTTGCATCTCTCAAACACGAGATTCCTCTTCGCAGTATTTAGTTGTCATGTCGTAGGTGCTTGGGGACGGGGTTTGGTGGACTTCAAAGGTGCATTAGAGGCAGTGCAATGGATCGGATCGATGTTGGTTGTGCTTCCAATGCGGAGGCAATGGGCATTTTGCAAAGGAGTGTAGGGGTAAGTTGTGCTTTGTCTATGGTGTGATGGGTCATAATTGGTTGGAGTATGCAGTGATATATGTTTGGAAGAAGAATGTTTAGGCAGAGAGCTTGCTGGTTGATGGGGTCTTGCATGGTGATGGATGTGAGTCGACAGTAGAGGAAGCTTTTGCATGGTCTTGCTTTGGCTTCTCAAGTGACATAGTGAAGATTGGACCTGAGGATGTTCGTGTCTGAGAAGTATGGTGGGATACTGGTGGGTGTTGTTGATGGTTGGCTGATAGGCATCTCATGGAGGAGGATGCTTTAGGATGGCATGGATTTACAAGCTTACTATTTTGTTGTCGTGGTTAATGGTCTCTTGATTCGTTCTAGGAGCTTTGCGACGGTGAAGAAGTCGTTCTCCCAACCAGGGAGGTAGTGGTTGTGATCCGCAAAGGGATCCATTCAAGTGAGTTGTTCGACGGTGTAGTAGAGCTTAAGAGCTTTGTTTGCAAGCTTGTGTCGTATATGGAGTTCCAAGTTGGGTACATAATTTTCCCTAAATGTATTTATTGTACCGACGACTGTTCAATTGATAGTGGAGGAAGCGGTGGTCGAGGTGGTTGGGGCGTAGGAGTGTCATCCAATGGAGGTGGCATAGGAGGTGGAGAAGTTGTTGAGTCTTTCTTTTTCTTCCTCTTGGGGAGTAGTCAGAAATTGGGTTGGTAGAGTTTGGCTTTGTTTTGGTGCTGGTTGTGGACCCTTGGGGAGTGGATTAGTTACGAACATGGGCATCATGCCATGTCTCTCCCTTGACGGATGTGCAATTGGCAGTTTTATCTGTAAAGGGTAGTGTGAAGTTGTCTAGCTTGTCTTCAGAGGGACATGTGGGAGAGGTTGCTAGGGCCCTAGCTTCGAGGGTGTAAAGTCAAGTAATTAGAAATTAGGGCTAAAAGTAGGATTTTCTGTTCATTTACTTAGAATCTACTAAATTAGGGTTAGTCGTAAATAATGTAATTTGAGTCATTGTTATTTCTATTTATATTTAAATAAGGATATCACAAATTGATTTGAATCCATTGCAATTTCCGTCATCATTTAAATAATAGGATCGCATGTGATCTCTAATTAGTTATTTGGTTGAGTCAGTTTAAGAGCCAAATTGGGGATCTATTTCCTTTTTTATTTTATGGTATAATCCCACCCCTCCTATATAAGAATACTAGTAGGCATTGCGTTAGCTTCGAGGGTGTAAAGTAAAGTAATTAGAAATTAGGGCTAAAAGTAGGATTTTCTGTTCATTTACTTAGAAACTACTAAATTAGGGTTAGTTGTAAATAATGTAATTTGAGTCATTGTTATTCCTATTTATATTTAAATAAGGATATCACAAATTGATTTGAATCCATTGCAATTTCCGCCATCATTTAAATAATAGGATCGCATGTGATCTCTAATTAGTTATTTGGTTGAGTCAGTTTAAGAGCCAAATTAGGGATCTATTTCCTTTTTTATTTTATGGTATAATCCCACCCCTCCTATATAAGAATACTAGTAGGCATTGCATTAGCCATCTAAATTTATAATCATATTTAGAGTTTCTCCAGTTATTCTCTCTCATTTTTTCCATCTTTTCCCGAAGCATATCCACGCTTCTCTTCCCCAAACCCTATGCAACATGTATGTTCTTCCTCTCGACCTTCTTTGTATTTCATTTCCATTTAAAAAAAATCTATTTGCGTCAATTGCTATCTAAGCATGGCTTACAAGTCTTCCTCATGATTTGACATTCCATCCAGACACTCATGCAACCACAAGACTTGAAAATTGTGCCCAACGGACTGTCCAACATGGGTTGAGGCTATAGAAGCCCTTGCAAAATTTCGTCAGATGTGATTGGACCGATCATGTCCCTACAAAATTGAGGGTTTTGGAATCTGTGAAACAACAAGTAACAGAAGGAGATCAACCCACTCCTACATCAACCACCACAATTTAAGATGCTGAAGTAAAAAATGAGCAATTGTCAATTGTCAGGGAGGTCTCTCACCCACCGCCAACAATGGATTCGGCTCCCACTACCCTGACGGCCATGCTGCTGACCCCATATTTGCCAGAATCACCTACCGCAATGCCATCACCATCCTTGTCGCCAACCGTCTTCCAGTGCCCCACCCTCCACCTCATCCAGTGACGTCTTCACCTCTAGCGCCCCACCCTCTCTAACACCCTATGTGCCTGCAAGCCAACAATATTCGCGTCCCATCTCAACCTACCTCTGGGTATCGTCGCCATTGCCTTGGTAACACTAAACACCTTGTCACGCTTTCTCCAACAAGGAATCCCTCCACAAATTCATTTGTGTAGATTGAAGCAATTGGTCTGGATAGTAGAACTTGCGCTTCAGTTATCGAAGCCAATTCCACCATCACTAGAACTATTGAGTTCCCTCCTAAGTCGTCGACCCCCCAGCTCCCCTGTTGCCATTATTTGTGTCTTTATGTCAACAAATCCCATTGCCTTCCTCCTACCACTATGTTCTTTCATCCGATAGCAAGTGGGAGTTGAAGACACAACTTTATTCAGTTTACTGAGGTGGATGGTAAGGTGGTGGTGGGTGATCAGGCCATTAGGGTGGTTGTTCTTGATTTAGATAAAAAATGCTCCAGAAAATAAAAAATGTCTTGAGGACCGCCTTGAGCAACTGAGGCGGTTCTCTCTCTGATCCCAACTGAGGCAGGCATTTTAGGGCAATTTTGGGACGCCTTGTCTCGAGGTGTATGCCTCGTGCGCCTCATGGCACATTTTTTAAATCATGCTCTCAACAAATTTGTGTAGTGGAAAGGAAACTATGATATTTGCTCTATATTGCTAGGTCTCTCCTTACTCAGATGAATATTCCAAAATACTATTGGGGGGATGCCATCCTTATTGTTGTTCATGTTTCCATCTTCTGTCTTAAAAGGGAGTACTCCTTTCTCTTTACTATTACCCGTTGAGTCTTCTTTTTCATTACATCTGAGAATTTTTGTGTGCATTGCATTTATTCACCACGCTTCCATGCAGTTGACAAATTGTTACCTAAAGCCATCAAGTGTGTCTTTCTTTGGTACTCTCATACTCAGAAAGGCTATCGAAACTATGATCCTGTTGCGGGGCGGTACTATATTTCCGCAGATGTCACTTGCTTTGATTAGATTAGCTTCTTTACATAGATTGTGGGTGACATCCCTTTGGATCTTTCTCCTCTGCCAATCGTTTATACATGCAAGCACACCATTACACTTGCTTCTTTTTCTTTGGTTGTTCCTTTTTACAGGATGATATGCTCTCCGCAAGTGATCCCACCACTGTTGCTCCAAATGTCCACAGGAAGCTTCCGATAGCTCTCCACAAGCAAAAAAGGCAATGTACTTTACACCATATGTCACATTTTACTTATATTGATGGTTTATCTAGCTATGACAATACTATGGATAAGGAATTGCATGTCCTTACCTTATGTAGAACATGGAATCTTGTGTTGTGTCTTCCAAGGGTTTAACTTATGACATGCAGATGAGTCTTCACGACCAAACAATCGCCCGATGGGTCCATTGACAACCTAAAAGCCAGACTAGTTGGAAAGGCTTCACACAAACCTATGAGGTTGATTACTTTGAGATCTTCTCTCCAGTTGCCTGAATGTGGTCCACAATCATCATTCTTTCTGTTGTTACTAATACGTACTGGACTATATTTCAACTTGATGTGAAGAATGCCTTCCTCTATGGTTATCTCGAGAAGGAGGTTTGTATGATGCAACCGCCTGGTCACATAGTCGAGGGAGAGTGTGTATGCCGACTACATAAGGTCATCTATGCCTGAAGGCTGAAGCAGAGGCCTAGGGCGTGGTTTGACAGGGTTACTACTGAGATCAACACTTTTGGGTTTCAGAGGATGACATTTGACTATTCTATCTTTATCAGACGATCTACTAGCACTTTCTTTCATGTTGTTTATATTGATGGTATGGTTGTCATTGGAGACGACGAAACCGATGCCTAAAACCAAGACCTTCCTCCTGAAGGTCTTTATCACGAAGGATCTTGGCCAACTTTATTACATTCTTGGTTGTGCACTACAAGGGGGCTTCATCTCTAATTGAGGTTGGACTATTTGGATGCAAGCCATCTGGCATCCCCTCAAAAATGCGGAAGCACTCCACATTTACGGATCAAATGTTTGAGGGTACTACATTGTATAAAAGCCTAGTGGGTAAGCTTCTTTGTTTTACTCTTCTGGGATAGATATATCATATGCTCTTGTGATCCTTTGATACTTGAAGGGCTATCCCAGACGTAGACTCTTCTGTTGGGTCAATGGTCACACTGATGTGTTCACCTATACAGATGTTGACTATGCTAGTTCGTCTGAGGACCGCCGATCTACTACATGCTACGTCATGCTCGTTGGGGGCAACATGGTTACTTGACGAAGCAGGAAGCAGACAATGGTCTACATATTAAGTGCAGAAGTAGAATACAAGGCAATGGCCCAAGCCACCTGTGAGATCACGTGGCTTATCTCTTTTTTACACGAACTTGGAGTTTCTATTGCTAATGTGACAACAAGTCTGCTACGTACATCTCTACCAATCATGTTTTCCATGAGCGGACCAGACACATTGAGGTTGATTGTTACTTCATTCGTGATGCAGTGCGAGGAGGAAATATCATCACTCCACACATCTCCATTGAACTTCGACTTGCAAACATCTTCATGAAGGCACTGCCAAAGAAGTGCCTGTCGTATTTGATGTCCAAGTTGGGCATAATCGATATGTATGCTCCAACTTGTGGGGGATTGTTAGAATCTATTTTATTTTGACTCTTGCAACTCTTCAGGGTCATATATGTATTTTCTCCTTTTCTTCTCTTTAGGGTTTCTCTCTATATAAGAGACCCTTGACTCATGGAATAAACACAACGCTTCATCTTCTCTATAAATACAAAGAAAAATTAGTTTTCAAGGGTTATACTCAGCAAGATGGAATATACTTATAGGGAAAACCTACTCTTTAGTTGCTAAGTTTGCATCTATACGAATAATATTAGTTATAGTTGCATATATGGATTTGGAATTATTCTAAATGAATTTGAAGACAACCTTCCTTGATAGAGAATTCAGGTAGAAGAGAAGGGGGGATAGGGTATATAATTTTAAAAAGTCACTATATTGCTTGAAACAATCTTCATGACAATGGTATATTTCTTAAATTTCATGAGAAAACTACCAAGATGGATTTGTTGTAAATAAGTTGGATAATTGTGTATATGTAATGAATAGTGGGAGCAAGTTTGCTATCATGTCATTGTATATTGATGAACGCGAAATTCACCTCTTTAAAAATAAGGAATTGTAGTATAGGAGGCAAATTTCGGTCGATCAAAACACCACAAACTTTGAATGTTGTGGAGTATTTTTACTTGGCAAGTGTACCAAGGTCGAACACAGGGAACGAAGATTTTTAGTTGCACGGTCTTGAATAAATTTAAATAATTGATAAATGCTTGATTAATTTTTGTGTGGGGAAAATATAATACAAATGCGAAGAAAATAAGCAACGGAGATTATGCCCAGGATCTGTGAATTTAAACGTGTTAATTCCATCAAAAATATGATCAATAGTTTCACGAAAGTAATTACAAATCAAAATGGAACTGACGTAATGCTTCAAGTTTTTTGTATTTTCACGAAAGTAATTTTTTTGTATTTTTTTATTAATAAGGTTAGTAATATCTACACAATGGAGGTAGTTTTGGGTCAATCGGAGTTAGAATGAATTAATTAAAAATGTGAGAAGTTAGCGGCTTTTTGGGCTAATTTACACTTGGGATTTTAAATGCAATTATGCATGATGAAATGCAGATATTATTACCACATGTATGAATGCTAATAATGCTCTATCAATGATTAATTACAGGTGGATGATGGGGGACAGAGCCTAAATGACCAATTTTAGCATGATGAATACGAGATTCATCATACCCCTATACTTAGACCATGCTCGTCCCCGAGCATGAACGAATGACTTAGTTGAATACATCCCTGACTGTGTATGTGAATTTTCAAGGCTTAATTCATAGAAGACCCTTAATTTGAGCGATCCTAAAATTCCGTGCTCAACCAAGCTTTAATCAAAAGGAACCCAACTTCTCTAATTTTTGGACTCTCTTTTTGTACATATAGTATAAGGATATGATTTTTAAGTGTACTGCATTTCATGAGAGTCGAGTCGGGGCATCACTCAAAGTTCCAGTCCCAAAGATCCTCCTCTAAACCTAATCCTCAACACTAGAGAATAAGTCTATTCTTGCTTCAGTCAACCGTCTCATTAATTTGTCAGACTTGAAAGTGTAGATGGACGGCCAGATGATGGAGGGCATAGGATTGCGTCTAATTTTCTCTCCCTCTCATTGGAACAAGGTGCCTCTCGAGTGCCTTATTACTCAACACAAGTATATTTTTATTTTGTTGATCAATGTATCCGTCAAGAGAATTTGGAGTCGTCTGCACTTGTTTTTCTGGGAGTACACCGGGGTGTGTCTCTTTTGAGTATCTAAGATACCTTTGACACCCAGACTTGTATCGCTTACGATGCGGGGCCCTTTTATGGTGTCAGCCCGACTCCTTGGTCCTAATTAGCGCTTGGTCCAAGTGGACACTTTGAAAATATTTGGGAGCGCTCGCCATTGGTGGAAGCTCATTTGGAATTTGATTTTGGATGATAGAGCTTTTCTTTGACATTTCTTTTTCTTTTCTTTTGTTGGCTAGCTCCACTGCTGTTACCAAAAGTTGGCGCACACTGATCAACAATTTTCCTTAAGTTTCATCACCCTGGCATTTAGGTCAATATCAAAAAGATAGCATATGAATCTTGTTCACATACTGGCTAGTGTTTTGCTTACACTCAGGTTTTCTGAAGCCTTCATTAACTTTATCCCATCCTCGAATATCATCAGATCGGGTCTAAACTCAAATCTCTAGTCCTAGTTCCTTAAGTGATATCTCAACTCATCTCATCAATCATGCAGTTGTGGGAGTGATTGTGCTGATCATATTCTTTTTGAATGGTAGAGATGAAGAGTGCAATATAGCGCTTAAATCTTTCGAAATAGGGAAGTGTGGATTATTAAGTTCTAAACCCTAATGACTAAGGCAGGCTAACTCAGAATCTCGAGATCTCAGAAATCAAGTGTCCTCAAAAATCCTCAAGCCTTGAGTGACGGTGAATGTGTCAGGAATATATCAACCAAGGAATGCATGTTATGCTTGATGAAATGCAAGACCATGAGTGATGATTTTGATTTTTTTTTTTGCAAAAAAGTTTTTTTTGTTTTTTTTTCTTTTTTTTGAAAAATAGGTAATATACACACTACTTGTACCCATCCCCGATGTTAGACAAAAACGATTAAAGTACGAGCTATGGATAAAGTAGACAAAATGTACACAAACACCCCCCCTATACTTAGCTTGTGCTATGTCCTCATGGCACAAAGTGAAATGTAGACATAGCTCGTACGAAGTATAGAAGGATCAAAAAAAAGGAGAGAAGCGATGTATAAACAATGGATGCGGTCCCCCTATACTTTGGCTCAGGTTAGCCTAAGTATAATCGGATAATTACAGATGGAGAACCGGGTAGATTTGCGGATGTACAAGATCAAGGAGGTTTGCGACGGACCTTCTTGCGGGAGTGTGGAGGGAGATAGTATGAAGATGTGGAGTGTGATGAAGAGGGGGCTGATGAAGAAGACCAACCATCGTCGGAGTCGTCCTCAGGAGAATAGTAGTCGTCCGCAGAGGATCTCCAACTTTTGTCGATCAGAGGTAAGTGCCCTTGGATCAGAGCTGTACCTATTGCACTTATCTGATGAACCACATCAGGACCGGACGAGGACTCTTCAGAAATCTCCTGATGTCTAAGGTCAAAGGTGACTTTCTTGATCGGTTTGTTTCCTTGGAAAGTATTGGGAGGAAGTTGGACAGTCTTCATCTCCCTGTCTTGAGTAACCGGTGTGGCATTTGTGAGTTCCTCATCAGATGAATCTCCATAAAAGTCGACCAATTCTTGAAGGGTCATGCACTGCTTCGGTCGAGGGAGAGTGTTCCTGCGGATCTTGTGATTTATGGCTGGGGGTGTTGATGTCACTTAGGAATGATCATGAGTTTTGGTGACATCAGATGTTTCTGGAGTCGGTTCCTTATAAGGTTCAAGTATCTCATGAATTACTGCCGACTCGAAGATTGGACCACTCAAATAATCGTGTTGATCTTCAATAATATGGTCCAATTCCTCATAAGCTCCAAAATCACGATTTTTCTTAGGAGCAGTGATAGGGTGGTGAGAATCCGAAGTTTGTCCAACAGTCAGTCCCTTAGGTGATTCTCCTATGGTTTGTCTCAGTGTATCATGCAGAGATGTCTGATAATGTGAAATATAACTGTCGGTTTCAAATTGATTTTCCTCAGAGCATGTTGTGTCATTGGGGGTTTGTTCATCGTGGTCCGAGTTTGGGAACTTGATTTCCTGAGTCTCGCAATCGACGATCGCTTTAGCGGAGGCTAAGAACGGCTTTCCTAAAATAATAGCAGACTCAGACATCCTTCCGGGGTGCTCAATGTCAAGGACAATAAAGTCCACCTTATGTTTTTTACCTCGGAAATTTACGACGACAGAAACGATCCCCCGCGGTCTTTTGATAGATCGATCAGGTAATTGAACGATCACCCTAGTCTTTTTGAGTTGTCCGAATTTAAGTTGATTAAAGACGGACTTCGAGAGGATGTTTAATGTGGAGTCGTCGTCCAACCGAACATGAGTGAATATAGAATCCTCAATTTCACATGTGACCCGAGTCAATCGCTTGACTTTGCGGCTTTTGAGTTTATGATTCATCACCAAAGAACTAGCCATAGATATGACATGATATTCAGTCCTTGATCGCTTCTTGCCCGTCTTTTTGGGGTTCTGTCGACTCTTCACAAATTTCTTAAGATCGGGCACATATTCTATGGCTTTAATCAATGGAAGCTCTAAGATCAGACTCTTGCAAAATGCTTCCATTTCAGAATTTTCCAATTTTTTTGAAATTTCGAATTTTTCAAGTTTTTTGGTATTTTCGATAATAAGGTCAGTGGGGGGGGGGGGGTCAGAGGTCAGTGGTCGTGTCTGATTGTGATGATCCAGTGGTTCGTATGGTGGTGGCCTCACTTCTTCTGAATTTTGCATTGACTGGATATGATCATATATTCTCATAGTTAAAGTGTCTGCTCTATTATTAATCCGAGCAATCTCATCCTCAAACATCTCATAACTAGTTATTGAATAATCAGTCTCCATGTGTCGTGATTCTGGTATGTAACCTTGAGTGGAGTGTTGATTGTTCATAAACATTATGGTCCGGTCATGAGTGGTAATTCCTTGACTTTGGTTTTCTCGTGGGTTGTCAAAGGAAAATTGATACTTATCTTGAGTAGGGGATAATTCAAGAGGCTGTGAGATCCTAGTGACCGGAAATCGTGTTCAGGGGATAATTCAAGAGGCTGTGAGATCCTAGTGACCGGAAATCGTGTTCTATTGTCAATATCGGTCACTCTATTGTTTATCCTTGATTCTGATCTCTCTCTTATGTCCATAAGATTGTCCGAATGTGAGAGATGGCTATTCCAAGAAGAAGTGTGGTCATAGGGTGGGATGTATGGGTGGGCAGAGAATGATGCCTGAGGGGAACTTGACTTGAATGGTAGGTTCCCCTGAGGAGTGTGAGAAGAAGAATATCGGGACATGGTCGTGGAGATCGGGAAAGAAGACCACTGTGCCGACATCTTGTCAAGAGGGATGAAATGATCAGCGAACCACGATTTGCTTGCTATTGCAAAGTATTTGACGCACACAAATCAAACACAAAACAAACACGTTGATTCACCCACTCAACACTGGTGAAGGCATGTTAGGGTTCGGTCGCTTATCTTTTCAGTTTTAATTTAATGGCAAAACAATCTTGCAGATTAAGCGGAGCTGTTAGGTACTGAAATATTTCTCAAAGACTGTCCCGATTTCGTACAACTAGTTGCATCTACTCTCAGCCAGTATAGGTGGAAGTACGGACCGTTTAAACGGCTACCTGTGTTGCTTGAGGACGGTGCCTTCCGCGGTGTCCTCTAAACCACCCACTCTGCTAAGGGAAGTCGGACCGTAAAACAGCTACCCGAGACCCTCACTGAAAAGTAGCTAATTGTTTTTAAAATCAGTAGTCTCTGTGAAATTTCTCAGTTTTGGCTCTACCCTATGGTGTGCGATCTTGTCCTTACGCAAACAATGAGTGGGTTTCTCTCCACCAAACAAAAGTTAATTTTAGGTCAGCTTATTTACAGTCACCTTAATTAGCAGTCCCAATTTTAGATTAAGGTTATCACTGTAGTTTACGTGAGCACAGAAGTTCACGCCTAACGAGCAGTCCCAATTCCGTTAATTCCTAAGTTGTAAACTCGAGAAGGGAGAATCGAGAAAGCCAATGCAAGCGTAAATCAATGATACATGCTTAAGAGAAGGATTTACAGTGAATCCTCGCGTTCTTCATGCGGGATGCAAGACAAGGAATTAAAATTTACACTAAATGATATGTACAGATGAAAAACGCCCTAGACAGATAGTTCTATTAGCGGGAAGAATTGATTTCAGAATTTGGCTAATGTTGAACGATCTATAGCGCGTATAGTTAGTGAATGTGTGGCCTAAGAATTACGAGCACAATCAAATAATAAACAAGCAAGCGTATATGTGCCTAAGTCCTACGCCACTCAAGTCGGGTCTCAACCATACAGAAGGGGTTGAAACAGACCCTACACACCACAGAATGTTTAGTCTGAAATTATTACAAGGGTTCAAAGAGAGGGACCTTGAGAATATTGAAGAAAATAAAATCTATGCTAACTCTCTCTCACAAAATTAAAATTCAATCTTCATCGCAGATCCTTGATTTAATATCAAAATCCAGCTCCCAGAAGTCTGCGAAGAGAGAATTTGCGGTTAATAGCAGAAGTCAGAGAGAAATGCAAAATAAAATGCAGAGGAAAAAAATGGCACAAAAATTAATTTTCACAAAAATCAATTACCAAAATGATTTACAAACCTAAAAATTGCCGTTCCCCGGCAACGGCGCCATTTGATGAACGCGAAATTTACCTCTTTAAAAATAAGGAATTGTAGTATAGGAGGCAAATTTCGGTCGATCAAAACACCACAAACTTTGAATGTTGTGGAGTATTTTTACTTGGCAAGTGTACCAAGGTCGAACACAGGGAACGGAGATTTTTAGTTGCACGGTCTTGAATCAATTTAAATAATTGATAAATGCTTGATTAATTTTTGTGTGGGGAAAATATAATACAAATGCGAAGAAAATAAGCAACAGAGATTAAGCCCAGGATCTGTGAATTTAAACGTGTTAATTCCTTCAAAAATATGATCAATAGTTTCACGAAAGTAATCACAAATCAAAATGGAACTGACGTAATGCTTCAAGTTAATAAATTTATGCTCAGAAAAATTTGAAGCAAAATATCCGGTCCTCAATTGCCTTCGATTCAAGTCCTCGAATAACTACCAATATTCTGGGAGGAGTCGTTCTAAATTAATTCCCAGAGAAATCAAGAATAATCAACTAAGATTTAATCAGATTAACCTCTCCAACCGAACTCCTGCATAAGATATTGTTAAATTCCCGAGCATCAACATGTCAAAAATTACCCTGCAAAAGTCTATGATGATCCTCAAATAATAATTGATAACAAACACCCTTAGATCTGATCACAACTTATGCTAAATGATAGAGCACGGAATTAGCTTCGAAACGACATATTATATGCTAAAATCGGAGTTCATATGGCAAAGATATGATAAAATAAAGTTTCAGGGACTAAAATGTAATTAAAATAAAGTTTTCTTTCCAAAAAGGTCCCTAGAGGGGCTTATCTGTAATTTCAAAAAGTCGGAGGGTCCCTGCGTAATTTACCCCAGGTGGGGGTATCTCTGCGATTTCTGAAAGTTGCAGTGGGGTCATTGCAATTTACCCACAGCGCACGTGCCCTGCACGTGCGCCCAGGAGCTTCGGATACGGGGAAAAGGCTCGGGTGGCCCGAAGCTGAGGCTCGGGCCACGAGGCAAAGGCTTGGAGGCGAGGCAGAGGTTCGGGCGCCAAGGCTCAGGCTCGGACGCCCGAGCCTACGTGGCGGACAGATGTCGCTTCGGGGATCCGAGCCAGAGGCTTGATCCCGAGGCGGAAGCTCGGTGGCCCCGAGGCAGAGGCTCGGACGCCCCGAGCCTAGAGGTGTGGGGCTGCTGACGTAGCACTTCGGGGACCGTTGGATCAAGGGCTATTAGCCCTGATCCAACGGCAGCTGTGCGTTGGGGCCGATCTGGGCGGAGACGGCGGGCGAGCTACTCCTCGGCCGACACACGGCGCGAGGGGCGGTGCGGGGCGACTCCGACGATGGCGGAGATGCACGGCGGAGGCGCGAGCGGGGCTCGGTCGGTGAGGCTGCTCCTCGGCTGACACACGACGCGAGGAGCGGCGCAAGGCGCGAGGGCGATGGCTGTCGCGGCCCCAGGAGGAGGTGGGCGAAGGGGCGGCGCAGCAAGTCGAAGACGCTCGGAGGTGACGGTGGCGGCCGAGCTCGGGCGGCGGAGAAGGCGGGGGAGCGGGAGCTCCGTCGAGGGCGGTCGGTGACTGGGGTGTGCGGCGAAGGTGGTTGACCTGAGGTGGAAGCGCGGGTGGTTGAAGATCGGTGGAGGGCGGAGGAGCCGGGCTCGTGCGTGGGCGAACGGGGAGGCTGAGGCTGGGGCTGGCCGGTGACTGGGCGAACGTGGGCGAACGGGGCGTGAGCTCCGTCGAGGGCGGTCGGTGACTGGGGCTGGCCGGTGAATGCTGGAGCTGAGGCTCCGGCGGTTGTCGCCTCAGTGGCTGGCCGTGAAGCCACGAAGCTGTGCTGCTCGGAGCAGAACAGAGGTTTGAGGCCTCTGGATCACGCCGGCGCTTTTGTGCCGCTGTCACCGGCTCTGAGAACGAAGGGTGGATGCGGTGGAAGGCTGGAGAGGGGAACGCTTTATAGGCGGCGAGATGGGCGTTATGCGCGAGGGGAGGGGAGGAGGTTATGGCCGTGCATGGCGGCTGTTTTAACGGCGGGAGAGGGAACGGCCGCGGGGAAGAAGGTGGGGGTAACGGCCGAATGGGGAAGAAGGTGGGGTCACGTGCTAGGCACGTAACCCGGGGTGGCCTGGAGTGAATAAAGTGGGGTGCCACGTGGCACGCCCAGTGGCTGCCACGTGGTACTCCAAAAAAATTTCAAAATTAAAAGCAAAGAAAAAATAGAAACGAAATAGCAGGAGACCTCGGATCGAAAAATTTCCTTCACAAAAGTTAGTTGTTCGTCTTGTCGAGATCTACAACTTTCATGAAGGACCCGGGAGCAAAAGAGGTCACCTGTGCAAAGTGGTATTTTTGGTGGCTCTCCATGTGAATAGAAAACCGATTTTTTGGGGTTTTGTATTTTATTGGTGGTTTTAGAGGGGATAAAAAATATAGAAAAAATACGATAAAATACAAGAAAATTAATTACACATTAATCTAATTTTTTTTGGATTTTAATGGATAAAAAATTAGGAAAATAAAATAGAAGTAAGAAACACACAATTTTTGTACAGACAGAAACAGACACTTGGACTCGGTCAGTTTCTTTGAATTCAGTTTTAATCTGGATTTGGATTTTTGCGTTTCTTATTAAAACTTTCATCAAAGGACACAAATGAAAAAGAAACAAAATTAAAAGGATTAATTATACACATAAAAACTTAGGTCAAAAATGGCATAAAGTCAAAATGCACAAAAGAGGCCCAAAACCCAACTTTCACAAATGAGCTCCGAATTTTATGAAATTGGTCTTGTTTTGAAGGTATTTGAAAATGGAGTACTTTAAAAGTGAGTAGACCAAAATCAGACACTGTATGTGGGAGATATGCTCATTTTAGTCTGTCAGATATGAAATTTGACTTTGGGATTATTTGACACTTATTGGGGTTAGTAATTTTTTTGTATTTTTTATTAATAAGGTTAGTAATATCTACACAATGGAGGTAGTTTTGGGTCAATCGGAGTTAGGATGAATTAATTAAAAATGTGAGAAGTTAGCGGCTTTTTGGGCTAATTTACACTTGGGATTTTAAATGCAATTATGCATGATGAAATGCAGATATTATTTACACATGTATGAATGCTAATAATGCTCTATCAATGATTAATTACAGGTGGATGATGGGGGACAGAGCCTAAATGACCAATTTTAGCATGATGAATACGAGATTCATCATATATATATGTCATTCTATTCATGGGTACCGATGTAGGAATGTTCAATGAAATTAAAGTGAAGCTGAGCAATGAAGTTGAGATGAAGGACTTGGGTGTATCATCATATGTTCTAAGAATTCAATTTATAATAGACATACACTTAAGGACATTTAGTCTTAGTCAAGGAAAATATTTGCATACCGTATTAAAGAGATTTGGAATGTAGTGTAACACTCTAGCTCCTACACCATTTGTAAATAGACTCGGTAAAGGTCAATGTCCTAAAAAATGAGCACAAAGATTTAGAAGTTCCATATGCACGGGCCTTGGGAAGTCTGATGTGTGAATTGATGTGCACTCGACCTGATTTAGCATATCCAGTTAGCCTATTCAGTTGATATCAAAGTAATCCCAGACCAGCTCATTGGGAAGGCATAAAGCGGTTTTTCGATATATGAAAGAAACTGTAAATCTAAAACTGATGTGATAGGTAATCTACATCAACTTACCTTTTCATGTTTGGTGGAGCAACCGTTTCTGGGATAGCAAGAAACAAGGATATATATCTAGACATACACATGATGCAGGATATATTACGTGTAGCATGGCCAAAACTCATGCAGTTTAGATTAAATGCTTTCTAGAAAACTTAAGCCTAGAGTTGGTCAAATGATTAATTGAAATGTATTGTGATTAGCAAGTTGCAATAAGCTTGGTCAATAGAGGGGCTAATTGTAGTTATGAAGGAAAGCACATTGAGATCCAATATCACACTATATACATGATATAGTGGCAAAGCAAGAACTTATGGTAACCTGCATACCTACAAGTGATATGTTGGCTGATTCTTGTGAATGTACAAGTTTTGACCTCTTTGATCATGCTGGGGATGTTTGAATGAATCCAAATGCTGATCTCGTGCTAAAAACCATCACCAACCGTCGCATGGACTGGGTCTCTCAGGGCTTGGGGAGAAAGGGCGGGCTATGCGAGGGGTTTATCATGGCCTATAAATATCAACCTCCTTCGGGCGGCAAACGGAAAAGCTACCTCGCATAAGGAGCCCTCTCTCTTGATCTCTGCCAAGTTAATTGCCGGCGGTGTATATCTTCCTTCATTATGGTACCGGTTTGCCCTTTTTATGCGCCAAGTGAATGTCTTTAGGATGCCGCTTCAACTCTGGAGAGTATAAATGTCTGGATTTGTTTCAATAACCAATATCATGTCTCTGTGTTGTGTTTGATAAAAATTGCATTTTCAAATCCTCGTTATCTATTCAGAACTCCGTGGATCATGCATTTCCACTAGTGTGTGTTTGTTGTTAAACATGGTATCCCCTTGGAATTCCCAGAAACCATATATGCCTGTTTTTTTTTGAATCAGTGCCTGCTCTTTTGTTAGTATTTTTGCCTGCTTCTTTTCTCTATTTTCTACAAAAGGATAAATCCATCTGTACCTTTCCTGAGTGCATATTCGTTGTAGTATGGCAGAAATTGGAGGAAGAAAATTCAGAGTTCTTCAGAGCATATTATATTAGGCTAAAGCTAAAAAGACAAATTATATTATTCAATCATTTGCTGGAGCACCAGTATCACCTGATGAAGTACTCAATGCCTCGTAAGGCTGAAGTGTCAGCCATCCACAATGTAATTTATCCTATGCCAGGTAAGAACATTGAGTTCTCAAGTAAAAGTCTTCTTTTTACATTGAGTTCTCAAGTAAAAGTCTTCTTTTTGTGTTTTATAGAGGGTCATTTTAAGTTTTTTGGGCAATAGCCAGGACTTACTTTCCCACATTTGGTAGGGATAATCACAAGTCCTCTTCCCATATTGAAAAGTGTCAAATACAATGAATTGCCAAATTTCTTCCAAGATGTGGTTGTTAGTATATAGTGTAGATTATCATCTTCTGATCAAATAGTATTATGTTTGTGTTCTCAATTTATGAAATACTGTCCACACATTTATTTTGCACATGTTCCTTTTTTACCAGAATGTGCAGACATTGATATGAAATTATTATATTATATTATGCCATTATTAAGATTATGCTTTGTTAAGCATGTAAGCCTTTCTTATCATTCTTATTCATTGTCAGCATATTTGCAGTGCAGTTAACAATCTACCTCTGGGTTATCCAGTCCCACAGCAAAGTCTGATGTCAGCTGCTGCTAGACATGATTCTGCAAAATCTGCACCATTCAGTTATGTTGTTAATGGAGTTCCTGCACCAGGAAATTTCCTCACTATCCAGATCAACCCAAAAAATGAGTAGGAAATTTCTGACGTTCTCACCTTGTTTTTTTGATATATGTTACGGGATTAAATGTTTCTAAAATAACTCGTGTTGGTATATTATGCTGATCTAGAATGTGACTTGCACAAAGATTCGTTCTTTAATGACGATGATGCATCTTTATTTAAGGGTAAATTACAAAAAGGATCCCTCCTATGCATCGGTTCTCAGTTTGGGTTCTCATTTTTGAAGTTTTGAGAGAGATATTTTTCTTTAGTTATTTTTTTATGTATTTTATGTTTCTTTTCTCTGTAATGTATTTTTTCTGGGTTTCTCCCCTCTATATAAGAAAGCCTCATGGCCGCATGAATAAACAAGTCATCATTATCTTTGCACATGGTATCGGAGCGACGATCCCATATAGAAGTTACAGACCTATCCCTACCAGCCAGCCCCCTCCTCCCTCCTTTTGCAGTTTTCGTTGTTGTTACCAACCGCATCTCACGTCGCTACAGTCACAATAGCTCCTTGCAGCATCGTCGTTGGGTCATTAGTGCCCCCATCTCGCACCGTCGCACCAGCACCTCTCGACTACGTCGTCGAGACAGTAACACCCCCATGACCACAACCCTAGTGCCTCCCAACATCATAGGTGCCTCCTAACAATGTCAATGTCGCTCCTAGAATTGCATCGCTCCTTGCACTATCGGTGCCTCCTAGCGCCTTGTGCGTCATCAGTAGCACCTCTTGCTCCTCCACGGGTCCTATTATTGCTACTTAGATTTGACTTTGATCATAAATGAGTGATTTTAGATCAGTAAATCACCCTACCAGCCCTATTGCAGATTCAAATTCGAGGGGGATGGTTGTAGTATAAGTCTACACTCACAACCAATTATCATATGATCGTGTAAACACCTTTTGATCAGTTTACAACCCCAATCACGTCCTTTTCCATGCCTCTTTATAATCATGGAGAGAGAACTAGAGAACGGATATCTTGTCTTATTCAAGGGGTCTATGTTTCTTATATATCGTGAAACCCTAGAGAACTCAAAAGGGAGAAATACATAAGGACCTGAAGGGCTTCCGTAAGAGATAAAGAAAAATAATCAAATAATTAACTCTAATTCTACCTCTTAAGTTGGAGCATATCTATCGATCATGCCTAACTCGAAAATCAATCAAGAGATGTGTTTGTTCGGTAGTGTCTTCATAAATATATCTGCAAGCTGAAGACCTAAGGAGATGTAAGGAGTGGCGATCTTCCCTCGTTGTACTGCATAAAATGACAATCAATTTCAATGTGCATAGTCCGTTGATGGAATACATGATCGGTAACAATATATGTAGTAGACTTGTTGTCACAGTACAAATGTACGAGAGTAGTAACAGGAAGCCTAGGCTCCTGTAGAAAGGAGATTAGACATGCAATCTCACAAGTATCTTGAGTCAATGTCATGTGTTCAATCTCTACTCTTGATCTAGAAATCACTGTCTGTTTCTTAATCTTCCATGTAACTAGATTGCCACCAACAAACATAGCATACCCTATAGTCGATCGTCTGTCCTCAAGGGAACCTGCATAACCCACATCTACATAAGCGGTGATATCAGTGTGGCCATTGACCCTCTAGAAAGGGCCTCTCTTGGAGATTCCTTTAAATATCAAAGGATCACAAGATCATCCTTCCAATGATTGTAAAGTGGTCTCTCCATGTGATGTCTATCTCTGCTCATTGCATACGATATATCTGGCCTAATGATTGTGAGGTAAAGCAGTTTCCCACTAGGCTTTTATGTCGTTCGGTATCCTCAAACTCAGGATTGGTGATGTAGCATGATTTCACAACTCTAATGGGATCCCATTGTTTGCATCCAAGAATATTAGTTTATGTAAGAATATATAGGCAATACTTCCGTTGTAATAGGTGTAATCCCTCTGCGGTGCATGTCGCCTCAATGCCATGGAGGTATTAATGTTGACCAAGGTCCTTGGTGACAAACATCTTCTGGAGAAAGGTGTTGGTCTCTAGAATGCATGCTTCATCATCACCTGTTACCACCATATCTTCAACATAGACAACCAATATCACAGTACTAGTAGATCATTGCCTAACGAACACAAAATACTCAGATGTCATCCTGAAAGACAAGAGAGCCGATCTCAGTGGTAAGCCTATCAAAGCAAGCTCGTTGACTTTGCCTTAGGCCACAAACTGCCTTACAAGATCGACATGCATGCTCTCGTTTGATAGAGGAACCCAATGGCTGCATCATGTGGACCTCCTCCTTGAGGTCGCTATAAAAAGGTGTTCTCACATCAAGTTGAAAGATGGACCAATTCTTATTAATTGTGATGGAGAGAATGGTGTGAATTAAACTAATCAAATTTATAAGAGAAAAAGTCTCAAAGTAGTCTACTTCATAAGTCTGAGTTAATCCCTTTGGTTAAGCCTAGCTTTCAGTTTGTCAATAAAACTATCAGGGGATTGTTTGGTAATAAAGTCACATCGACAAGCAACATGCTTGAAACTTGCAGGACAGGAACAATATCCCATGTTCCCTTGGATGTAATGGTTCATCTCCTCATCTCCTCATCTATGATCTTTTTTCCAACCACTATGTTGATCACGAGGAATAGTAATGGTCATAAGAGCGTATGTAAATCGCTTGTCACAATTGGAGAGATTGTTAGTGGAAGTAAAATGCAACAAATGATGAGTACCTTGCTTTGTTTGCCTCAAATCTATAAGGAGTTTTGGTGGGGTATCTAGAGCTGTAGTGATGGGCGCACTAGAAGAGGGCACATCATCCTCTAAATTAGGAACATGTATCGGTACATGGTCACAGTGACTAGTGTGTTTTCTTTTATGGACAATTGGTGGTGTCAGGAGCTCTAATGGTATGTTTCTGACATGCTGAGTAAAGTAACTGGTGTGTTCAAAGAAAGTTACGTCAGCAAAAATGTAATAACGACGACCAATAGTGTCATAGAACATGTACCCCTTTGGGTGTGAGAGTATCCAAGGAAAATACACTTGATAACACGAGGATATAACTTATTTGCAGTATGAAAATCATGAATAAATGCAATACATCCCAAAATTCTCACTGATTGGATATAAGATGACCCAAAAACACAACTTTTTAAGCTAAAATCACACTTTGAGAATTTATCATCAGGCTGGTGCTGACATAGTTCCTCAAGTATGATATTGCGTGCCTCAAGTATGATATTGCGATGTATACAGTGTTGCTTTGGATTAGGTGGATGTATTAGAATGTCATCCATGTGTATGGCAGAAGTTCAATTGCATATCTAGGAGTCAATTCGAGGTTTGAGTCATCGTGAAAAGCACTTTTCTCTAATATTATAAAGCCTTTAATATTCATCAAACTAGATAAGATTTTAGAGAGATTCCATTAACAATAAACAAATAGGATCAATCTCTTCTTTCGCAAGACTTTTGACTAGACTGTTAATGTACCTCATTTATAGATAGTCATAGTTAGGCCATTGATTGGGTATATTTCCAGGCCTGAAAACTTATATATAGGTTATAACAACCCTTTTTTCCATGTTCAACTTGAACTTCTCGCTCTATTTCAAGGTCATTTCTCGTCGTCAGCGGCACCTTACTCTCGCCTCCTCGTAGAAAATCATGTATTTTCTTCTTTTCTCGTCCCGTGTGCACAAACTATGTGAGCTTCCCACAGATTCATCTCTTTTAGATCAGATGGACATCCTCTTTCCAGGAGAGCCATTATTGTTAATACTTCCTTTGATTTCTTACTATGTACATTGGTGAGTGACGAACTTCTTACTAGCAATGGGGTTTCTTGCCCTTGAAACATCATTGGTAATCTCGAACCTGAGAAAAAGGCTAGAGGGCAATAGGCGTAATCCAGCCTTTAGGCGAGACAAAATGGCATAGGGAAATCCAAGTCGTGAAGGGTGCGTCGGGACCCCCAGATAATTGTGATAGGCAGAGAGAAGCCTCTGCCTTATGAGAAGTGGAGGTTGAGTTGAAGTTCGGACCAGTAGAAAAAGCATTCATCAAAGTATTTTCCCTAATGTAACATATCTCAAATTTTTTATAATACAATTGAGGCTCTCTTGTTTCCATAAAAAGTATGGGTGCATGAGCACATAGCGGGGAGAGAAGGACGCAGGGATTTGGGAGGACGCCAATTCGGATTGTCCAACCCTTGATTGAGGCCTCCCCCGACCCCCTCGACAAAATGGGTCGAAGTTAGTTGATGGTAGATTGCTTCCAAGCTACACGATGAAGGCACCTCTACAATTCCTGGAAGGTTCTTCATGTGACAAGAACTGAGGAGGTTTCATGCGGCCATCCTCTTGGCTTTGTTGTTGACCTAATCAAGGACAAGTGCTCTTTATGCCTTACTAGTTAACCTCCTAAAGCCTTACTATTTTGTGGAGTATGTAATACATGGGTAATTATATCTATCCAAGGTCCAATTACCCCCACTTACGTTGAGTTCCACATCAACTATTTGTGGGACTCAGTTTATCTGTGGGGCAATATATAAGGATTCCCACACTCTAATAGAAGAACTGACCCAGAGGCCTTCTCATGTGGTTTCATCATGCTCCTTCGGGGATTAGGATTCCACGTAAATCCAGATTTTATGTTTTATTTCTTGTTTATGATTCCACTCCCGCGTTCTTTATATTTCACTATGGTTTCAGAGCAATTCAATTCTGCGAATCGATTATTCAAGTTTTCATTCTCATTTTGTTCTTGAAGATTTGTAATTATGGTTCATGTCTGGGTTTTATTTTTAAGTTTTGGGTTGCCGTACAAATTCTAGTGTGTCATGAACTCCACGTATTTGTCAATGTTTGAGAAAAAAAGGATTCCTCTTTAAACCTTAATCTTGCAATGGCAGGCAGCACTTTCCCATCTCCAAACTTGAGCTCCATCTCCTCCAGACCATATGCCCCTTTCTTGGAAACCCTTGCATCGTGCACGCATCTCCAAGAAATAACATGCTTGGGAACCCATCTGCAGTAAAGATCTCTGTTCTCGAAGAAGGCACACCGTACAATAAAGTCCCATATTCTCAATTCTTAGTTCTCATTGTGAGGTGATGAAGCGTGAAGCCGACGAGACGACGAAACAACGATTGGCAAGATATCCTCCTGTGGAGATCCTTCTCCAGCCACCACACCTCACGTCAGTGCACAATTTCCACGATAACGCTTCTCCCTCTCGTACGACAGTGATGTGGCTCCGAAAACCCAAGCGGCAACATGGTTCCATCAACCCGAGTGGTGGTAGCGTGGCTTCATCATTCCAGGTTCTCGATAATGACTGGTTGGCTCCAACACCGGTCGATCCGCCATCATCTCCAAGCCCAACAACATCACCATCAAGTTCCTCGACCGCACCCTTGCACCACCGAGCGGGGATGACCCTAACAACTAATGAGATTCGGGTCAAATTTGCACGTTGACTACCACCTAAAATCTCCCCGCATATTATCAAGTAGTCATCCCGCTTTCTTATAACCTACTCACACTTTGTGAGTATTAGATGTTAGACTATATATAATGCCTTACAATATTGTAACTCCTCGAATATAGTCCCGCATTTAGTACTCACTATGTGTGATAGTGAGTTATAAGAGTGTATAATTACTACTTGATAACTTGAGCTTAAACAATTTTTTGTGGTTGTCAACAGTTCTAGTTAGACCTAGGCCTAATATCAAGTCCAATAAGTTGTCAGGGTCAGTTTTCCAGATAACTCGTAACACGTCAAATGTGGTCCCATAACTGAATATCGCAAAGTATGAGAATGGATTATAAGAGTTGAGGATTGTTACTTGACAAATTAGACATGCATTTTGGGTGGGCTTAGGATGTTACGCATTTAGTGAGCATTCTCGATGGGGTTGATGTATATTTTCAACTCTAGCATCTGCTTGTTTTAAGAGCTTATTTTTATTAGCAGTTCTTAGAGCTTGTATTAAGGTGATTAATGAATAATATAAGCTTTGTTCATCAAAGTTTATGTTATATCTGCATACTTACCTTAAATATTTATTGTTGATTTTAATTTAAAAAGGTAAAACCACAAAAAATTGCATATTTCCCACATATTTGCTCTCATATGACCGCATAGTCATCTTGTGGTGACTTGTCCGAATGAATCTGTACACCACATTTTTGAACGTTGGATTTAAGGACCATTGTCCTACTTGTAGTACTTGAGAATAACAGTGCTAATATTAGGCTATTATGCCACTTCGACTGCAGAGTGGGATGGTTGTCACCATGACCTGTGTCATGTCTGATCTTTTTGGTATCGTGTTGCTGCCATATTCTATTTTATTATCTCAATAATGGGATTGTCCATGTAAATCGTGTGTTCTGTTTGATTAATTCATTTCTTATTGTATGATGGCTCTATTTTCTCGATGTTATCGCCCTGAGATTCATGGACATATGCAAACGCTAAGGTTAGAGGATCCATCTTTGGATTCCTTATATATCCGGATTTGTGGATCCGTCTTTACATGGGCGTTATATAATGGCTACGGTTCCTTTTTATTTCTTCAGTACCACTTTCCACTATTAAAGAGTAGAAAAGCTCCAACTTATGTCAAGGAGTAGCCAACTAGGTGAACCCATACATCTAGGGTTTTTATCACTTGTGCCTTTCTTAAATTCTGTATTATCAGTTATACCCATCTTTTTTTTGTAATATCAGCTGTGCATGTATACTATTACAAATTCACAATTATGCCCTTTTGTAATATCAGTATACTCCTACTTTACCTCAACGGAAGGACAGAACTGTGTAGTAAGAAGGTATGGGTACGCCTGATATTGCAAAAAAGGTGGGGCGTAACTGATATTGCAAAAGTTAAAAAGGGCACACACGATAAAAACCTATACATCTATCTATTGTGGTTAACTTGCTCGTTGAATATGTGTTTTATTTTCACTGCGTGCAAGACAACATTTCTTCTATCTTTCCTTGCATCTCTAAGAAGGCTTGTTATCATACACTTTTGACAAAGATTTGAATAGGTACTCTGCAGATGCACAAATCACCTTATTTGTATCTAGTTTTCATTTTATTTTTAAATTGGTCAACTAATTCTTTTCTTGACAATCTCATTAGAAATCCGATCTTTCTTACATGTGAATAGACTTGTATTTTAGATATTCATTCATGATTGATACATCAGCAGATTTTCAGTAATGATTTGTCGAGTTGAAATCACAACACGATATTTTGTTCCATAATAAAATTCGTCAAACAACATCCGAGTCCATTCTGCAGAATAAACCATTTTCATTAATTAATCTTAAGATCCTACAATTTGATTTGTTCTTTTGCAAATCTTTTCATATTTCTTTCACTGCAATAAGAGGGTGAATGTTTGGATTAACCATCTTGACTAATGATTATTGTTCCACACATTGATGAAAATGTTCATTTTAATTTAACATGGCCGACTGCAGTGCACCTGAAATAACTGCTGGTCGACCTCCAACCAATGATTCTTTGTCCATCTCAGAAAAGCTTGTGAGTCCACCATCAGTAGGTTCCAGTGGTCACTTTTCATTTATGCCATCGGAGGTAGTGGAAATCGATGCATCAGCACTGGAGGGAGCTTTTACATCTGAGGTTGCAAATTCAGAGGGACTCGACTTGGAATTGGATGGAGCGGGTTGCTCAAAGGGGCCCCTTGGATCCTTGGGACATATCCCGTGGAATTTCAGCCTTTCAGATCTCACTGCTGATTTAGAAAATCTGGAAGGTAATCTTTCTGCAAACTTTATATCTTTGTCCGGATCAGACTTAATTAAATTGAAGGTATACTGGCTATCATTTTTATAGATCAAGCCGTAGTGTAGTAGAATAATCATATCCTATGAAAGTATATAAGGTGTAAAAGAGTGAGGTGGTTCATTGATAAATGGCCGAACTTCATCATTGTTTACTGAGTTTACGTTCAACACTTTCAAAATGGCATAGTTTCTGCACCTTGGTTGTCCAGAATTACCTCCATATCTATTGATTTTCCACTGTGTCGGAGAAGGCGACATGTGGGGAAATATGTCAAGTGAGTAGTCACTACTCTAAAGATCTGAAAGTTATGAGATCATTTGTAAAATGGTAGATTTCTCTCTTGACTATAATTGATACTGTTGTATGTAGAGTCCGAGTTAAATAGATCGTGGATAGGGACCATCTATTTAGCTCTCTCCGTTATGTATGTTACACACCCTATATTTGTTCCACAAATGAAAAAGAAATTCCTGGCACTTTAAAGTGTGAGCATCCCATTCGTCAAATGAGTTAGAAAAGTGTGTTGTGTCTTAATGCACCATTTACCTCCAAATAGGGACGGAGAGGAGGTTGGTTGACAAAGAAGGAAACAAACTAAAGAAGGAAGGCAATCACTAAGACAGCTCATTCCTTCCAAACTCTTCTAAATACAAATCCTTTAACACTCGCTTTCAATATGGATTATTTATCAAGTGCAACTTCTTACAACAATTTTCGAATGTAGTCCATGGAAGAGCCTTTGTGAACATGTTCGTAGCTTGTTCTCTCAAGAAGAAGCTGACCATACACACCAGAAGGTTCCTTTGGATCAAATCTCTAGTGAAATGACAATCTACTCCCATATGTTTGTTGTGCTCATGAAACACCAGATTGTTGGCGATATGCGTAGCCTTGCGATTGTCACATCACAACTCCACCTATCTCTCATCCACATGGAGATCTATTAGTATTTTGTGAATCCATATCATTTCTGATGATGTTTGGGCCATCGCTTCATACTCGCTCTCTGTACAGTGTGTCTACCACACAAAAGACCAAGGTTCAAATCCCACTCTTGTAGGGGTTGCGTTAGATAGTCGACGGCCAGCGTAAAAAAATAGTCGAATCTTTCAACATGGATTTGAGCAAGAATCCATGTAGCCAACCCTACTTATAGTGGGAGAATGCTTAGTACATTTATATCATTTCTGACAATGTTTGGGCCATGGCTTCGGTACTCGCTCTCCGTACACGATCGAGATACCACAACTTGCATCTTGCTTCTCCAAGTGGTGAGGTTACCATCCAGGAAAATGCAAAACCATGTAGTTGACTTTCTATATGCCAATCATCCTGCATAGTCTTCTTTCGAATAGGCATCATTGCACGTAGGTTTGTTAAAAAATAATCCCTTTTCCAGGTTCTGATTTGGTATATCATAAAATAATCATTGATTCATCCCAATAAATTTGAGTAGGTTTCTCATGAACTGGATCAACTTCCCAATTGCTAAGGATATGTAATGGTAAGGTAAAGTAATTTTTCCATGAGTCTTTGAAATCGGTTGTTGTTGGCTCCTATCGAGGATAAGATGCGAGAAAATCACTTAAGGTGGTGTGGCCATTTGCAAAGGAGATCAGGTGGTGCACTGGTTAGGAGATGCAAGCGTTGGGATGTTGACCATGCTAAGAGAGGGTGAGGAAGGCCCAAGAAGTGTTGGAATGGGGCTATTCGAAGAGATCTTAGTTTTTTGGATCTAAGCTCGAGAATGACCCAAGAGAGATCTGCATGGAGGCAAAGAATCCATGTAGCCGACCCTACTAAAATGTGGGGAAAGGATTTTTTGTTATTGTTGCTTTGAAATCCGTTTTTATCTAGAGGTAGTCCTTGTCCTTGTAGAGATGGGCTTTTGGTCCATGGGTATTTGTATTGGTTTTGCTCAGGGCATCCAGGTTTCTTGTAGTTAATCTGCATCATAATTCCTTTGAGAGAGGGAGAACTTATTTTTGCTTTTTGGTTGATGAATTTGTGATTCATCACTCTAAAAGAGATTAATTAAGCTCGGTTCCCCAAAATTCATTACCATTTCATCATTTAAATTGCATTATTATCATTCATGCATATATAAATAATAATCGCATTTTATCATACACAATCGCATGAAATAAGAAGCCAAGAAATCTAAGCACATTTGACCTGTAAACTAGCTAACTTCCCTGATTTTTTTATATAATTCATGTTAACTCCAAATCACTTGAAACTAACTCCGTTGTGTACATATTACTATCAAGAATAAATGAAAATATTCACAAACTGAAACCCTAATTTCAGAATTTCCTGACTAAAACGCTTATATCTTTGTCATACAATGTCTGATTTGATCCTACACATTTTTGAACTAATGTACGTTCAATAATCTTCAAAAGAAGACCAAGTTCAAGTGAATTGGAGCTCATGTGGAAGTTAGATTTTGGGTCTCTTTTGTACATTGTGTATTTTAACCAAGCTTGCAAAAGTCGGCCGACTAGGCCGACTAGTCAGCCCGACTAGTCGAGTTGGGGGGTAATCGACTCGACTAGGCCTAGTTGGCCCTTAGTCGGTCCACCCAACTAGTCGGGCCGACTAATCGGCCGACTTTTACAATTTTTTTTTTGTTTTCAGTTTTTTTTAAAGCAAACATATTCTAATATGCTTAATGTTATATTTAAAGTCAATTACTTCTTTTGTTTCATCATGATGTCATATAAAATGCACAAATATATGTATATACATACGGATATATGTATAAAAACCTGATTTATATATTTAAAATAATTAAAAAATTCAAAAACGACTAATTCCGACTAGTTGCCTGAATTTCGACTAATCCTTAGTAGGTGACCCCGCCGGTCGAGTACCGACTACCGCTTTCTGCAGCTTGATTTTAACCATTTTGACCTGATATTTTATATAGATAATTAACTCTTTTTGTTTTATTTCTTTTTCGTTTATGTTTTTTGATAAAAGTTTTATTAGAATGCGCAAAAATCCAAATCCAAAATGAGCTTGAAGTCAAAGAAACTAACCGAGTCTGGCTCCTCACCGACAGTCTGTATAATAAGACTTCTATATTTTATTTTCCTATTTTCCTAAGTATTTAAAATCCAAAAAAATAGAGTAATGTGTAAATATTTGTCTTTTATGTTATCATATTTTTTCTTGATTTTTATCGTATGTAAAAATAAATTAAAATTGCAATACCCCCCATAAGGTATTTTATACACATATAGGATCACCAAAAGTGCTACTTTGTGCAAATGACCCATTTTGGTTTTGGTCTCTTCAAGAAGCTGTAGATCTCATCGAGACGAACTACTTTTGTGAAGAAAATTTTTAGATATGAGGTCGTTTGCTTTTTCTTCCTGGAGCCGCCACGTGTCGTCGCCTCCTCCCTCACTTACTCGTTCTTTTTCCAGTTGTTGGATGAAGGGGTATCCATCCAATGGCTGCTATCACACCATTTCCCTTTTATTTTCGACCCGCCACGTGGCGATTCGTGGGTTGCCTGATCTCGGTCAATCGGACGACCCACGTCCTTCTCCTCCCTCGGATCAATGACGGCCACCTCCTTCCCCATTTGGCTCCAGCGTCGCTCGCCCGCTCTTCTCGCTGCCTTTCCCAATCTGGAGCCACGCCACTTTCCCCATCCGTCGCCGATCTCTCGATTCTAATCAGTTCCCGATCGCCCCTTGTCTCAAATCCAGTTCGCATGATCGGCTCTTCACATATCTCCCAATCGAACCCATTCCCTGATCCTCGTCACACCCACCTTCAGTTAGGAGATGCGAGCGTTGGGATGCTGAGCCGATTAAGAGAGGGTGAGGCAGGCCCAAGAAGTGTTGGAATGGGACTATCCGAAGGGATCTTAGTTTTTTGGATCTAAGCCTGAGAATGACCCGAGAGAGATCTGAATGGAGGCAATACTTAAATGTGGGGAAAGATTTTGTTGTTGTTGCTTTGAAATCAGTTGTTATCTAGAGGTAGTCCTTGTCCTTGTAGAGATGGGTTTTTGGGTCCATGGGTATTTGTTCTGGTTTTGCTCCAAGCATCCTGGTTTCTTGTTGCTAATCTGCATCATAATTCCTTTGAGAGAGGAACTTATTTTTGCTTTGGGTCAAGCATCCTCTATCCTAATAAAGTATTGCAATGGTCCTAGATCTTTGATTTTGAAGTTATCAACATAAGTCAATTTCTCTCTGCAATTCCATGTGTAGCATCCCCTATAAGCATAATGTCGTCAACATAGACAAGCATAGCAACAATACCTTCTTTTGATTATCTTACAGAAATGTTTCCTCTATTATTTAAAGATTTGAGATGCACAAATCTGATTTATCATGATTGTTTGAAAGCAAAACGTACTCGAGTGACTTATCTTATCTCTGAGAGTAGGATAAAAGAACTTTTTGAGTTAATTCACTTTGATGTTTGGGGTCCCTCTAATATTCTTACTCTTAGTGGCTACAAATACTTCATTATGTTTATTGATGATTATTTTAGAAATACATTTGTTTATTTAATTTGTGGTCGAGGTTAAGTTGGTAGCATTGTGAAATAATTTCACTCTTATTGAGACAATATGGGACGGTGATAAAACATTTCATTTCCGAAAATGCTCGTGAATGTTTGTCGAAAGAACTACATGAATTCTTTAATGCTAAAGGGATTATTCATGAGACTTCTTGCAGCTATACCCTTCAGTAAAATGGTGTAGAAGAGCGAAAGAATATGCTCCTTCTTGAAGTTAATAAAGCGATTTTATTTAAAGAAACCTCCCTAAGAGATTTCTGTGAGATGTTGTTCTCACTAGTGCTTTCCTTATCAACAGGTTACTCTCAAGAAGATTGAATATGGCCAATCCTTTTTCTATTGTTCAACCCGATAACAAGTCGTTGTGCTTCCTCCGAAGATTTTTGGTCGTGTTTGCTATTTTCACAATTCTGCACTGGATGCAAAGAAACTTGATGCTCGTGGAGCCAAAGGTATTTTCTAGGATATTCCCTACTCAGAAAGGTTATAAATTCTTCTAGGGATGAGCACGTGTCGGGCTGGGCCGGGCCCTGAAGGGCCCAGGCCCAAGCTCACTTAAAAACTTCGGGCCTTGGGCCGGGTCTAGGCCCGCAAATTTTTTTTTTGGTTCGGCCCAAGCCCAAGACAGGTCCAATTCTTGCGGACCGGGCTTGGGCCGGGCCGGCCCATCTTAACCCATTCTATAATATTAACTTTGAGTTTGTGTTTAAAGTCAATCTCAATTCAAGTTAGATGAGCCAAAATTGTTTAAAACATATGCCATAATACTTGTGAAACAACTAAAACTCAATTCTACCGGAGATGGTTTCTCATTTTATACAAGTCCACTTGATATTATATACCATAAATATCTCTCATTACAGAAATTGAAAGAGTGAACCAATAACAACAGGTGCGCCAGGCACTTCATGTTAAAAAAATGGGCATAATGCTCGTATTGGGTAAAGGTTCAATAGTAGAAAATATTCCAATGGAAAAAATAAACACTACAAAATTCAAGAATAACCACCAAAATCTAAGACATAGACCAATTAAGAAAAATTAATTCTGAAATGAAATACAATGATCATCAACTCATATATCCCACACCTGACTTTCTTGATTTATAAACATTGTAGGAAGATAGGATACATGAACAGAGTGTGCATGACAGGTGAGAGTTTCCATACGTGTAGGATATGGGAAGGGTTCGGGTCCTCTTCGGGTCGGGCTGGGCCAAGCCAAGCCCGAGCCCGACCCAAAAAATTTTCGGACCTAAAAATTAGGCCCAAGCCCGGCCCAATGTTCGTTTGGGCTTGGGCCGGGCCGGGCTTTTTGGGCTGGGCTTCGGGCTGGGCCGGGTTGGCTGATGAGGTCAAAAAGAATCGAGTTTCGCGGCTTTCTTTTATTTGATGAAGAAAGTGGTCGATGTAGCAAAAGCCGCGAAACAGGTTTTGATTCTTTAAAACCTATCAAACAAATTACGGTTTTCTGTCGGAAAACCGTTCACTAATATTTAACCAGGCAAGTGTTCCTGGGTCGAACTCAAGGAGGCAGAATATATTCCCTAGATTTCTCTTCTCGTAATTTTATTTTAATTCTTCTCTAAGTCAAAACGCTTTTTCTGGTGATTTTTATTTTTATTATTTTTATTTGATTTTATTCTTTTCAAATTTTTATTTAATTTTCAAAAAGGGATAATTTTCAAAAGATTTATTTATTATATAGTAGGTGGGTAGAATATAGGTGATATTATATAGTATAGGTAAACAAGGTTCGAGCCACGTACTCGAACTACACAAGAAAACAAAACAAAACGAAGCGGTTTTCGAGAAAATCAAAACACATCAAAAACTCGTCGAAAAGCCGCGAAAACTTTATACTAAGTAGTTGGGGTTAGTTGTGTAACTACCCTCCAAGAATCGTCGAAATCCGAGGTCACAAGAGCAAGAAACAACCCCTACAGCCCAGGGGCATAAGCGTAAAAAAAACTATTTAAAATGTTCTCAAATTGGTCCTTGAGGACTGTTTTGCAAGAAAAGTACAAGAAGTCTTACGTTTAGGTCCCTGCGGAGGGACCTAAATGTAAATATACAAAAGTCTGAAGGCGCGCTGCAATTCTGGAAATCGGCTGGACTTATGAAGCAATTATCCCACCGTTTCAACTTTGACGGCCAAGATTAGAACTTAAGGCACCCGATCTGACGTTCACAGGTGCGCCACATGTCGCGCACCTGTGCTTCCTCTGTTCTTGGGCAGTTGCAACTGATGGCGACGAGCTCTCCTTCCCCGATTTATCGCGGCCGGCCTTCAACGTCATTGGCGCTCCGGCGGGGCCAGAGGGGTGACTCCTCCACCCCTCGAGCTCGCCCGCGGTAGGGTGGCAACGGAGGGTGCTCCGGTCGGCGGCGGTGGCTGGATGAAGATGGAGGTTCAGTCCTCCTGTAGCTTCTGGTGTTCTGTGATCCAACTTTGGATATGAAGATCTCCTTGGAATGAATGCTCAATATTCAATGCAAACGCCTCGCTTGATTCCTGGATCTGCAATAAACACATGGCTATGCTCGATTCTCATAAAATCGGCCAACAAATGTAAGAATTCAATTCCCAAAGTTTGAAGAAAAACATATAAATCCAGCCAATCAACAAAACTGCGAAGAAGATGGTGGTTTGATGGTCGATTTGGAGTGAATTTGAAGTGAGTTGAAAAGGAGTATCGAATGTGCGTCGAAGATGGGTGATTAAGCTAACTAAAGACGTGATTAGCCACGCTAATCGTGGCACGATGACCGAGAGAAATTGAAACGAAAATGGAGGAATAAGCCTGGGAAAAGTCTAGGTGTAGGACTTGGACGAGCTGCTCGACGGCGGCTTTTGACCGGAGCGAAACGCGGCGATGGCGGCGCTGCAAGGCGGCTGGCTGCCTTGGAACCTTCTCCGACGTGCCTTCTTCCTCGCAAGCTCCTCCTTGGCGCTGTCACCGCCTCTAGTTGGTTGGAACAAGGCTGGGAAGGTAGGGTGGTCGAACAACCTGGAGCTGGGCTCTGGGTGGTTGGAAAGTTGTTCAGCTATGGCGACTTGGAGGGCTTTTATAGGGAGATCGGCTTGGGATCCAAGTCTAATCTAAGGGTGGCGAGGTAGAGGGTAGTTAGGAGGGTAGATCTAAGGGTTTAGGATGGTCGGAGTGGTTAGAAATCGCGCGGGAAAAATCAATGAAGTTGGCCGGTCAGAACAGAAGTCGGCAGACCTTCTTTTTGGGGAAGAAGGCCCAGGTGCTGACAAGTGTCAGCACCTGATTGGTCCAGGAGTATAAATAGCTTATAAATTAAATATAAAATAGATAATTACATTATTTCAAGTAGGTATAAATACAAGAAAGTTAAAGAAATTTATTTTCTAAATTATGGCATAATTACTTTTAATAAATAATAAATATTATTCAAAATATAAATATTTTATTCATAAATATGTATTTATAAATAGGTTTTGAATTTTTAATTTAATAAATAATTAAGTAAAAATTAATTTTATATTTTTTTAATTATTAAGGTATTAAATAAGGCTTGTATGAATTTTTATGAATTAATTTACATATTTTAATAAATAGAGTAAGTGTCTATATAGGTCAATTATACCTATATTTTGAGGTATTTGATTTTATAAAAATAATAAATAGTCTCCAAAAATTATGAAATAATTTATGGTGAAATTACAAGATCATGAAATAATTTAAAAATTATAAAATTAAGAAAATAATAAATAAGGTGTGTTACATAAAATAAATAGCCCAGAAACCCCTTTGTCTTTTGGTCCCAAAACCGACTTTTTGCAAACGAACTCCGAATTCAATGAAACCACCTTTATTAATTAGATAATATTATTTTATGAACTTTAAAGGTGAGTAGAGTGAAATTGGAGTTCGTATGAAGAAGTTATGATGTTCGGAAGTTGAGATTTTGACAATTTGTAAGCTGGATTTCTTGGCATATTTACAGGATAATATTTTTAACTTATTTTTATATTTTTATTTACATTTTTATGAATAATTAGGAGAAAGATTTGGTGAAAAATATGTTAAGATGAAATAATTAAAATTCTTTGAAGTTTTGTATTTATTTTATAAATAATGAAGGGTGTATTTGTGTATGTTAAATTATTTTTATTTGGTTTCCTTTCCTTATCTCCCCCTACTTATTGGTTTTTCGACCAATCCATGCTGACTTGGTCTCGGGGGTTAGGCTATAAATATATCTTACAGCTATATTTATATTTTAAGTCATATTGCATATATATACATATATTTCATATGCCTTTGTCTTTCTTTTCTGATTCTTTATTTATTTACATGAGTTTAATGGTTAAAAGTGAATATTTACACATGAATGGAGTTTTGTTAAAGTATGAGAATTAATGAATATTTACATGTATTTGTTAAGGGTTTTAAGACAAAATGCGACAGAAAAGTTAATGAATCATGGATTCGTCATTGGCCCAGCCTAATGCTCATCCCTAAATTCTTCAATCCGAATGAGGGGAAAATGCATATGATTAAATATGTCACCTTTATAGAGGAAGAGTCTTATTTCTCCGAGCATTCCCTTCAGGAGGAGAATAGGTATTAATGAAGGAAATCCCTAGGATATTCTTTTCTTAGATGCTTGTAATGATTCGGTATTCCCTCGTTCGTCATTCAGGTTCGAGAACTCCTGGCTCTTGGATGACGGCATCGGGGACTTGATTTCTAAGTTTTAGGGTTCATTGAGGGTGGACGGCTCGGCAACGCAAAGACTGGCTGGGAAATCAAAGCTGTTGCGCGAAAGATTGATGACCCACAAGGAGGAGTTAAGGCGGAGCAGAGCAGCAAGACGAGAGGGAGCAGTGGCTGAAATTGCGAGGCGGGGTGGGGTGGAGGACTCTCGCGAATTGAGCTGTGAGGAAAGAGTTGCGTTTGCGGCTTCGCACAGAGTGGTGATTAAGAAAGACAGGCGTAGAGAGGTTGAATGGAGGCAGCGCTCCAGACAGAAATGGGTAAAGGAGGGAGATACCAATACTCGTTTCTTCATCGTTGTGGTGACTGGAAGGAGAAGGAGAAATATGATTCATGAGCTCAGGACGGATGACGGTACTGTTCTAGGTGATGGGGAGATCGACCGAGCGTTAGTGGAGTATTTTCTGTGTTTCAGCAGGAGATTGCCATCTGTAGGGACTACCTGGTCTGGGAGGGGCTCTAGGTGTGTGGCGGATGTGCAACGACAGGCAATCGTGGCAGCGTTTTCGAGAGTGGAGGTCCGTGAAGCGGTCTTCGATTTCAACGCTGATGGTTGCCTGGGCCCGGATGGCTTCCCGATCTGTTTCTTTCGGGAGTTTTGGAGTGTGGTGGAGAGTAATGTCATGACCATGTTGAATGAGTTTAGGTGGGAGAACAGGGGGCTGGAGAAAATTAACAAAGCTTTGTTATTTTTGTTGTCGAAGAGGGAAGGGGCTGTCAGGATTGGGGACTTTCGTCCCATCACCTTATCGAATGCAGTTTAACTCATCTTGGCCAAGGTTTTGGCCAATTGGCTTCGCGGTGTGTTGAATGACCTTGTCCTTCCGCTTCAATCTGTTTTTATTCCTTGGCGTTGGCTTTTGGATGGAGTGGTTATGGCTTCTGAGATGGCTGCTGATTGGAAGAGGAGAGGGGCCTCGGGCTTTCTATGGAAAGTTGATTTCTCAAAGGCATATGATAGTGTGTGCTGGAAGTTGATGAATACCCATTCATCACTCTTTATTCTTATATTTTAGCTACAAAAACCTTTGCAAATACATGCAGATATTTGTAAATAGAAATAATTACCAAAATCATGCATTTTGTAAAAAGTAATAATTAGCATGTTTTTGTGCACAAATATAAGAATAAAGAGACAAAAGAAAAAGAGAGAAAATATTTGGAATAAATATTGAGCGACCTAATCCCAAGGGTGGGCCCAGCCTGGGCCTGACCGCATAAAAGCCAAAGTAGAGGGAGATAAGGGCTCATTTTGTAAATATTTATGTAAATAAAATACAAATATTTTCCTTACAAAAAGAGACTCAAAAAGATCAAAAATACCCTTCCTTCACCATGTACATGAATCACACCTAGGTATTTATTTAACCTTGTAAATAAATTAACTTATTCTCCAAACTTTTTGTAAATAGTCTATGTTACATATTGTAAATAAATAAAAATTAAAGCAAAACAAAAAAAAATTGAAAAATAAAAATACAAATACATTGTACATATACCATGTATATAGGTGTACATATATTTTTTCATATAAATAAATAATTAAAATAAAATAAAAATATCATTTTGTTCCTAATTTTATGATGTAAATAAATAAAATATAAAATAGGTATAAAAATACATAAAAATAACAAATAAAAAAATTCAAAAATTTAAAATCTAAATAGTGTACATATACCTATATATATAGCTACCCTATTTTTATTTCCAAAAATTAATTAAAAATCACCAAAAAATAGAAAAAAATAAAAGAAAAATATTTCATGTTTTAAGTTTTTCTTAATTCGGCCATTTTCTACCTTAAAATAAATAAACAAAAAAAATTAATAAATGGCAGCTCCTGATTGGTCCACGGGGGATTGTTGACCCCGGTCAACTCCCCCGCGGACTCTTTCTTTTTTGAGAAGACGCGCGCCGCCCCGCCTTCGCCATTTTCTCCACGCGCCTCCAGCCTGTCGCCCACGCAAACCCCGCGCCCGGATCCTTCGCCGATCATCCGACATCCTCGCCAGATCCTTCGCCGTGAGATCCACGCCTTCCATAGCCGTCGCCTCCCAACCCTAATCGAGCCTGCAGCTATATATAGAACCACCTCCGCCGCCTCCGCGCCCTATCTTTGGCTCTTCCCCTTCTTCCCAGTGAACTCCAGAGGCACCGCGAGAGTGACAGCAAGCGATCGCCCCTGTTGCAGCGAGGTGGGGAGGCGAAACCACTGATCCGGCGTTCTTCGCCGCCGTTGCTCCGCCACCAGCGTGAGCACCGAGCCTCGGGCCGAGACGACCCTTGAGGCTACGACCAGGAGCACCCCCTGCTCTTCCCCAGTCTCTCCGACCACCCAGGTAGATCCCTTAGGCCGTAGATTAGCGTAGATTTCGATTCTTAGCTTACTGGTAGCGTAGCTTCGCCGCCATCGCCAGCCACCTCCGATATCCCATCTGTCATTCCGACCCGACCATCATCTTCGCCAAACCTCTCCGCATCTTCTTCACCCCTTCGCCCAACCCAGATCGCACAGGATCTGGGAATCGAGCTCCTCCGTCCATCGCCTCGCCGGAGCTCGCCCATCTCGTCTCCCCGATCACCTTCACCACGCCTAACAGGGTCGAGGCACTTTGCCCTCGACCCGCGAGTTTGCTGGGATACTTTGCAGGTCCATCCAAGCCCATCTGAGGGCTTGGACCACTTGGTCCAGCTGCTCCGCCTCCGCCGACCTCGCCGGACCTCTCCGAGGATCGGTTGGGTCATCGGAGGCCTCCATTAGACGCGGAGGGCCCACAGCTTCCATCTCCAATCTTCAGCGAGCGCCCAGGAGGGGACCAGCGCCGTCACGAGTCCGGCGAAGCTCGCCGGAGCCCTGTTCGTCCACCATCCTTCTCCGCCGTCCGATTGACCCCCGAGCTCCAGATTCCATCACGATCGTCCATCCGAGGAGCAGCTTCAACCGTCGGATCCATTCAAGGGTCGATCTCCACCGCCGATCCAGCGAAGCTCAGCCACTTCTTCCGTCCACCGTTCGATCTGCAACGTGGCAGCACCTGGACCGTTGGATCATAGTCGAGGACCCAGCCCTGGGCGCCACCCCTTTTCAGCCGACTATCTATCCACGTGGCGTCCATCCATCGGCTCGACTTAATAAAGGGGTAAATTACCTTAGGCCCCCTCTTAGTTTTTGCTTTATGCTTCAGTCCTGTAAATATTTAGAGTACTTTATTTACGTTGGGATATTTGCACACTGGACCTCATCTTTTAGATTATTTGCATTTATGCCCCTGTTTGTGTGAGCCACGTGCGTCGTCACGTGTGTATTTGGTGTAATTGCAAATCTAGCCCTGTAGTTCTGGATGTTCATGAATGAATAGAAACTTTTTGATAATTGCATTTATGCCCCTGTGAGCATTGTATTTGCGCATGTGCGTCTTTTGAGTGGGTTATTTGCAACATAGCCCTTGGACTTTTTGGTACGAGTTACCAGAAGGTCCTCGGACTTGTTTTTCTTACATATAGGTCCCTGAGTGCCTCAAGCACGCGCCACGTGCGTGATTTCTTGGGTATTTTGCACCAGGACCCCCAGAACTTTGGGTATTTGCACTTTGGTCCCTGTGCATAGTGCCCCCTTGCTATTTTTGAATAAAATATCAATTCATCTCCAAATTCGATAAAAATTTGACACATGGCTCCTGCCATGTTGTAGGATTTTTGAGAATTTTGGGGGACATTTCTGAGTTTATTTTCTATTTTTAAAAATTCAAAAACTCTCATTTTAGCTACTGTCTAGATTCAAAAATCCCAAAAAAATATAAAAACACCCCCAAAAATTCCATAAAAATTAGGTGTTGTTTCTGTTGTGTTACTTGATTTTCTAGCCAGTTTTGGCTATTTTTCATTGAGTAAAAACCCTAAAAATCTAAAAACACCTCAAAACTCATAAAAATCATAATAAATAATTTAAAAACCCAAAAACAATAATTTTGGTGCTCAAATTTCCCTTTTTTTCTCTAGTATACAGGAAAATTACCTCCAGGTCCCTTTGAGATCCTTAGATATTTTATCTTTGGATTTTGGGCCTGGCTGGACAGCACCTTGCTTTTTTTTCGCACTGTTTGATTTTTAGAAAATAAAATACACCTTATAAAAATCCCAAAAATTCACCAAAAACACTTAAAAATCAAAAAAACATAAAAACAATTTTTCTTGAATTTTTGCTTGATTTTTGATTCTTTAAATAAATTGCTCAAGTGTGCTTGTTCTTGTGTTTTCTTATTTTCGTTACATATTAAAAATCCAAAAAAATTTAAAAACAATTAAGAACCACTAAAAATGTTTTCTCTTCTTCTTTGATTTTTTTTTGACTACTTCGTAGGCCTTTGGCCAACCCGTGCTCCTTGTGTTCGACCCTGGGTGCTATACCAGGTAAATCTCATAGCAGGACCGCTGATTTTGTGCTTGATTGATTTTACGTATTTCGAGTGGTTCATTTTTTTTGATTGACTTAGTCTGAGTGATTGAGGTCGCAACGACCTATATTTCTGTACCTTTACCTTAGTCACTCGGAGGGTCATCAGAATGGCGCCGTTGCCGGGGATGGGGATTATCAGCGAGAAGTTGGACCGCATGGAAATAATAGAGAAGAAGTAGTGCCAGGGCATAACTCAGATGGAGCAGATGGCACAAACTCTGAGCGACATGAAGACCCATCTCTTGTGTCTTCAGGAGGCACAGACGGCTTCTCAGCCCCGTCTTCAGTCGCGAGGCGATTCCGGCGGCAGCCGCAGCTCGTCCCAGCGCTCCAGCTCCTTGCAGCAGCCTAGACAAGTTCACCTTGTACAGGCGGAGCCGTACCAGCAGCAGCAGCCCTCTTACCAGTCACCACCATCTCCAGAATTACAGATGGTGGTATATCAGCCGGATCAGCCTCTAGAAGTACTCCCACTAGCCCCTTACGATGAGGAACCGTTGATGGATGTCAACGGGATTTGGTATGACCGTCCTCAACCTGGAATCCGACGAGACCATCCCGAATTCAGGTGGGGGAATGGGGGTAACCAGTCCCAACAGCAGCCAGCCGGTCAGGGAGGGCAGTACTCCCAGCAGAGAGATCACCAGCAGCCCCCAGCATACCAGTCACACCAGCCATCATCCTTCGTACCTCGTCCCTACCAGCAGCAGGGACAAACTTGGAGACGTGAGCAGCAGGCTCACCAGCAGCAGCATCCTTCCTCTTACCCCTCTCAGCCGCAGCAGCACCAGGTCCAGCAGCCTCATTACCAGAGAGGCAACCCGTCGGGCTCCCATGAGAGCCCCGCCTTGGATGATCTAGCCCGCATCTTCACAGAGCAGCAGGCTACATTTAGACGGGAGATGGACGAGTTCCGCCAGGAGATGCGGGACCTGATGAGAGGGAAGGCCGCCATCCCTGCACAGATCGAGCCTAATCCGAATAGCTTGAAGAGGAAGTCTGAGCAGGTAGTTCACACTGAGCCTACCACTCCTAGTGACTTATTTGATGATATGTCGTCGGATCTATTTGATGCTGATTTTGTTACACTTAGGAGCGGTAGAAGACCAGCAGGCGACGCCTCATCTGAGCGACAACGCGAGGATCCATCTAGAGTGCCAGATGAGGAAGAGGAGAGCGGTACTGAAGCTGCACATGATGATGACGGTGGTACTGATGCCACCCGAGATGCTGATTCCACCGGTGGTACTAAGGCCGCCGCTTCACCATATCGAGGAGGTGGTACTGACGCCACCAGCAGAGCCGAGCCAGCCCGCGGTATTGAGGCCGCAAGACGTCTAGTTGTAGAGCCAGCTAGAGGTGGTACTAAGGCCACCAATATTCATTCTGATAGAGATGTTGTCTTTCCTCGTATGGATGTATCTCAGGACTCTATTTTGAATAAAGGAAAAGGTTTAGTTTCTTCTGATCCCACTGTGGTGTATGATGTATGTGAGGATCCGGTCATCGAACCGTCTAGGCCTATTCCTAGTCCTTCATCTGAGAAGGACCCTGTGATCCCCTTTCCTTGAGCCCTTGAGTTGGGGAAGGGGAAGAAAAGAGAAAAAGATCCAAAAAAAAGAGAGCATGAGGAGTTCAGCCAGAGCATGATAGACCGATTTCACATCCAGCTGACCCTCCATGAGGCTTTGCAGCACATCCCTCTTCTTCAGCGATCCTTGAGAGACAGGACCACAGTCAGGAGGAAGAAGAGGAACAACACCGCAGAGATTCATGTGCTGACAAAAGCCACGTGTTACGCGATCCAGAACCATCTGCCGACCAAGAGGCCAGATTTAGGAGCCTCGTATGTCAGATGTCAGATTAGCGAGCAGAGGTTCGACCGTACTCTATTAGATAGCGGATCGTCGATCAACCTTCTTCCGGCAACCCTTCTCGACCACTTAGAGTTGGGCACTCTTAGACAGAGCAGGACATACCTTCAGTTTGCTGATCGGTCTGTCAAGAGGCCAAAGGGGTTGTTGCGAGACGTTGTCGTCACGATTCAGGGTTTGCAATTCCCCGTGGACTTCGTAGTGCTGGACATGGAGACCCCTGACTCGTTGACCGATTCCCCCATCATCCTCGGTCGCCCGTTCTTGGCCACAGCCAAAGCGGTAACTGACCATGACAGTGGGAAGGTATTCTTTCGCGTCCAGGGGGAGAGTATACAAATAGAGACGGTTAAGGACCACAGAGCCAGAGATAGATCCCGCTCAGAGGGCAGTACAGATTCAGAACAGCTGACAGATACAGAGCCAGACATACACCAGGACTGTGATTTTGTGATCACAGATGATGAGGCAGCTTGGGCAGATCCTGCAGCACAGACCATCCTCTCATATTCAGATACAGCTGATGCAGAGATGATAGCAGAGGATAGTCTGGAGAGCACAGCCCTGGTTCAGGATACTATTGAGTCAGCAGAGTCGGACCTTGATCGCGACACGATTTTCAGTGATGGTGGTACTAAGGCCACCATGCTCTACGGTGGTACTGATGCCACCGCAGTTGATACAGATCCCTCGGATTCAGAATCTGATTGGGCAGATTGTGATGATCAGATGCCAGACCTGGATCCACCTGAGCCTACAGATGAGGAGGAGGTAGAGGCAGAGCAGATCAGATACAATGCAGAGGACCCGCCTTCTCCAGATCCAGTTTGTGAGAGTTCTTTATCATTTTCCCAGGCAGATTTGGCAGAATTGTCAGCATACACACATCTTCTTCAGAAGCCAGATTTGTCAGCACCCAGCTGTCCAGAGCTAAAGCCGCTCCCTACTTCGCTGAAGTATCGATTCCTTGCGGGAGAGTCTGAGATGTACCCAGTCATCATCTCTGCCGATCTGACTGGAGAACAAGAATCTCGTCTGATGGGGGTTCTTGAAAAGAACCGCAAGGCAATTGGATGGAGCGTAGCAGATCTCCATGGGATTAGTCCCTCGTTGTGCTCCCACCATATCTATCTCGAGGAAGGGGCAAAGCCGTCGCGTGAGTTCCAGCGGCGACTGAACCCCAACCTAAGAGAGGTTGTCATGAAGGAAATATCAAAATGGTGGAGTGCAGATTTTATTTATCCCATTTCCGACTCCAAGTGGGTTAGCCCCTTGCATGTGGTGCCCAAGAAGACGGGCATCACGACTGTGATCAGTGAGTCGGGAGAGGAGATTGCTACACGAGTACCCACCTCTTGGCGGGTCTGCGTTGACTACAGGAGACTCAACCAGGCCACCAAGAAGGACCATTTCCCCCTGCCTTTTATTGATCAGATCATAGAGAGACTGGCAGGGAAGAGCCATTATTGCTTCCTGGATGGGTACTCGGGCTACAATCAGGTGGCCATCGCTCCTGAGGATCAGGAGAAGACCACCTTTACCTGTCCCTTCGGTACATACGCCTTTCGACGCATGCCATTTGGGCTATGCAACGCCCCTGCGACTTTTCAGAGATGCATGCTGTCGATCTTTTCGGACATGGTAGGGGAGTGTTTGGAGGTCTTCATGGACGACTTCTCGGTTTACGGCGACGGATTCGATTCCTGTCTTGACTACCTAGACCGAGTGCTCCAGCGATGTATTGCTACCCGCTTGGTTCTGTCTTGGGAGAAGAGTCACTTCATGGTGACTCAAGGGACGGTGCTTGGCCACATCATCTTCAACAGGGGCATGGAGGTTGATCCGGCCAAGGTTGACGTCATTAGAAAACTCGCACCGCCGTCCAATTTGAAGCAGCTACGGTCATTTCTGGGGCACGTTGGCTTTTATAGGAGATTCATTCATGATTTCAGCAAGATTGCCCGACCGTTGACTGACCTCTTGACGAAAGACACCGAGTTCCTTGTCGATGACAAGTGTCTTTCGTCCTTTGAGACTCTCCAGCAGTGTGTTATTGAGGCTCCTGTCCTTCAGCCACCCGATTGGTCTCTCCCATTCGAGATCATGACGGACGCCTCTGATTTTGCCGTAGGGGCCGTGCTAGGACAGAGGAGGGACGGAGTTCCATTCGCTATTCACTACGCTAGCCGAACATTGGATCCCGCCCAGCGAAACTACACGGTCACAGAGAAGGAGATGCTAGCTGTAGTTTTCGCCCTAGATAAGTTCAGATCGTATATCATTGGATCTAGAGTAACTTTGTATACTGACCACACCGCCATCAGGTACCTCATGTCAAAGAAGGATGTCAAGGCCAGACTTACTAGATGGATCCTTCTACTCCAGGAGTTCGACATTGAGATCAAGGATAAGCCTGGAGTCAAGAATGTGGTGGCGGATCATCTTTCCCGACTAGAGCAGCCTGAGGATTCTGAGCAGATTGATCCTATTCGAGATACCTTCCCAGATGAGGCGATCCTTGCTATCGCCTCACTCCCGTGGTATGCCGATATTGTGAACTTTCTCGTTGCTGGGAAAGTCCCACAAGATTGGCCCAGGCAGAGGCTTGAGACCTTCCTTGCGAAGGCCAAGTCCTACCACTGGGAGGATCCCATCCTTTACCACGAAGGAGGGGATAGCGTCTGGCGTCGGTGTATTCCTCAGGAGGAGCATCATAGTGTCCTCACTTACTGCCACAAGCTTGAGGCAGGAGGACATCATTCTGGGAGGAGAACGGCACAGAAAGTGCTCCAATCCGGCTTGTGGTGGCCTACACTCTTCAAGGACTCTGATGAGTTCGTGAAGAGGTGTACTGACTGTCAGAGGATGGGCACTTGTGGATAGCGTGATATGATGCCGATGCAGCCCATTCACTTCTGTGAGGTTTTTGACGCATGGGGCATCGATTTCATGGGTCCATTCCCTAAGAGTCAGGGATTTGAGTACATTCTGTTGGCCGTAGATTATGTTAGTCGTTGGGTTGAGGCTATCCCCGCCCGAGCCGCTGATGCGAGGACAATTTGCAGATTTTTGAGGAAGCACATCATCATGCGGTTCGGGGTTCCACGAGTTCTGATTTCTGATGGGGGGTCTCATTTCGTCAACGACCAGGTAAAGGCACTTGCCAGTGAGTTCAGTATAGACCATCGAGTAGCTACGCCATACCATCCACAGACGAATGGTCTAGCCGAGATTTCGAACAGGGAGATCAAGACTATATTGCAGAAAGTCGTCCGCCCCGACCGAAAGGATTGGTCCCAACTTTTGGACTCGGTCTTGTGGGCATATAGGACGTCTTTCAAGACACCATTAGGCACATCTCCTTTTCGCCTCGTGTATGGCAAGCCATGCCATTTACCTGTTGAGCTGAGACACAAGTCACTTTGGGCAGTTACAGATATTCTTATGGATCCAGATGGTGTAGGAGACCAGAGGAGGGCAGAGTTAGCCGCCTTGGAAGAGCTTAGAGATACAGCTTTCTCAAACAGCCTACATTATAAGGGGAAAGTGAAGGAGTGGCATGATTCTCATATCAGCCACAAGCATTTTGAGATTGGACAGAGAGTATGGTTGTTTGATGCAAGGCTACGATTATTTCCAGGGAAGCTACAGAGCAAATGGAAGGGACCTTACTTGGTCAGAAAGGTACACGATAACGGTAGCATTGATATATCTGAGTTATCTTCTGAGAGTACCTTTCGAGTGAACGGCCAGCGGCTCAAGCCATTTCTAGATCATGAGCCGCGGGACGTTATTGTTGCCCCGATTCATTTTGCGTGAGATGTGGTCTCTTGACTCACATCTTTTGCATCTCACGCCTGATTTCCACTATTCCTCCGCCTGTATAGATCCAGTTGTCCATATCATTCTATTCTTTAGTCCCACATCCCTTTTCTCATCATGTGATTATGCTATACTTAGGGTGTACTTTACCCTAAGTATAGGGGGGATTGTCGGACCTGCGAGTATTCTTTTCATTCTTTCTGCTCCTGTTTTTGCTGCCTATACTTAGGGATATTTTACCCTAAGTATAGGGGGGGCAGACTCTGTTTCTTCTTCACTCGGATTTCCCTTTATGGACAACTTTCTATACTTAGGATTAGTTAATCCTAAGTATAGGGGGAAACCACCGAGTCCCTCTTATTCTATTCATTTATTCATTTCTGTACTTATCCATTCCTTTTCACTTCCCTATACCAAGCACGAGTTATGTCTTCTTCATCGCTCTTGACTCTGAGGACATCGTTCGAGCTAAGTATAGGGGGTGCGTATATATTTCATATATACTTTAGCCATAACTCGTACTTTGTGTGAGTGTGTTAATAAAATGGCTAAAAATCACAAAATTTAAAAAAAAAAATTGAAAAAAAAAATTCATACACACAAACATTCTTTTATTTGCACATAAATAGCTAGTGTACAAAGTATTTTGGTAAAAATATTTTCAAAAACTTTTTGTGTAAAGCTTGTGTAAATATTTTCTTATCAAAATTATGTATATCGTACAAAATTTTTCCAAAATGATTTGAAACAAAAAGTTTGCAAAAATCTTGTGTAAATGTTTGTAAATACTTTTGCAAAACTTGCACTTCATGCATCATCCATCCATTTTTCAAAAATTTTGCACGATTGTAAAATATTTGTAAATAGCATCTTTTGTACATATGTAAATAGTTTTTCTGGATGATAGTTGACATTTAAACTATGCCTGGAAATTAAATTGAGAAATGGAGCTTGACTAAGATCTTAATCCACTTAACTTTAAGAGGAACCTTATAGGGCTTAGATTTAAGGCTTTTCAGGTCCATGGTGACTTAATTCTTTGAGTCCACTAGGCTATGAGCATATGTCATCTTAATGAGCCTAAGTAGAGCACTTAACAACACACGCATGACTCTCAGAGACAATGGCTTGACTTGCACCAGCACCTTACACATAGCTCTTCACGGATGAGGTGGTGAGGAGACAGTTTTCCTCGGCTTGGGGTAGCATATGAGGGTAGTACTTCTAGGCGGAACCTCTCTTCTTCTTATAGTGAAGGAAGTGCACCTCAACTTGGTCTAGTGGTGATGAAGGCTAAAGACAGAAGCCGTGGGTTGCAATAAAGCTTCAAAAGAGGGATAGTCTACTGGCTCAAGAGGAAAATTTCTTATATATGCTGCACCATGTAGATATGTTGTACAGAAGCACTTGAAAAAAAAAATTGGTGGGTCGGATTGAAAATTTAATAACCCCACCGGAGTATAAAGCAAAAGCTTATGGTATCATGTCACATCTCATGAAGCTTGCAGCGGGAGACTTGGCTACACTGGCTGAGCTTCCAAAAGTCTATACTTCTTCCCCCTCTTCTTGAGCCGGTTGCACTTGAACTTAGAAGGGAATACCCCGCTTCTCGAGGAAAGAGTTGCTAGACAGAGGCATTAGAGTTACCAGGTTGGGGGAGGTTGTTTCTTTGTTACTTCTGAGGTGAGGAGCTACTATCACTTACACTGCATGGAAAGATTCATGGTCATTAGAGTTTGTGTATGTAGACTTGTTCTGATCTGGATTATTGAGGAGTCTTGTCCATAGATTGGTGGAACTTAGAGGCTGTTGAGTTTTAAGTTTAAGTCTAAATAAGGTTCCGACACATTGATAATCTAAAGATCTAATTGAGCTCCATATTTCAATCTGATAAAAGGCAAGTTTACTAATCAGCCTTGATCCATGTACATTCCTCTCTTTTTCTTTTTCTTTCTTTCTTTTTCACTTCTTTTTCAAATAAGTGTTTGCTAAGGGACTAGCAAAGTTAAGCATAGGGGGTGATGAATACCCATTCATCACTCTTTATTCTTATATTTTAGCTACAAAAACCTTTGCAAATACATGTAGATATTTGTAAATAGAAATAATTACCAAAATCATGCATTTTGTAAAAAGTAATAATTAGCATGTTTTTGTGCACAAATATAAGAATAAAGAGACAAAAGAAAAAGAGAGAAAATATTTGGAATAAATATTGAGCGACCTAATCCCAAGGGAGGGCCCAGCCTGGGCCTGACCGCATAAAAGCCAAAGTAGAGGGAGATAAGGGCTCATTTTGTAAATATTTATGTAAATAAAATACAAATATTTTCCTCACAAAAAGAGACTCAAAAAGATCAAAAATACCCTTCCTTCACCATGTACATGAATCACACCTAGGTATTTATTTAACCTTGTAAATAAATTAACTTATTCTCCAAACTTTTTGTAAATAGTCTATGTTACATATTGTAAATAAATAAAAATTAAAGCAAAACAAAAAAAATTGAAAAATAAAAATACAAATACATTGTACATATACCATGTATATAGGTGTACATATATTTTTTCATATAAATAAATAATTAAAATAAAATAAAAATATCATTTTGTTCCTAATTTTATGATGTAAATAAATAAAATATAAAATAGGTATAAAAATACATAAAAATAACAAATAAAAAAATTCAAAAATTTAAAATCTAAATAGTGTACATATACCTATATATATAGCTACCCTATTTTTATTTCCAAAAATTAATTAAAAATCACCAAAAAATAGAAAAAAATAAAAGAAAAATATTTCATGTTTTAAGTTTTTCTTAATTCGGCCATTTTCTACCTTAAAATAAATAAACAAAAAAAATTAATAAATGGCAGCTCCTGATTGGTCCACGGGGGATTGTTGACCCCGGTCAACTCCCCAGCGGACTCTTTCCTTTTTGAGAAGACGCGCGCCGCCCCGCCTTCGCCATTTTCTCCACGCGCCTCCAGCCTGTCGCCCACGCAAACCCCGCGCCCGGATCCTTCGCCGATCATCCGACATCCTCGCCAGATCCTTCGCCGTGAGATCCACGCCTTCCATAGCCGTCGCCTCCCAACCCTAATCGAGCCTGCAGCTTTATAGAACCACCTCCGCCGCCTCCGCGCCCTATCTTTGGCTCTTCCCCTTCTTCCCAGTGAACTCCAGAGGCACCGCGAGAGTGACAGCAAGCGATCGCCTCTGTTGCAGCGAGGTGGGGAGGCGAAACCACTGATCCGGCGTTCTTCGCCGCCGTTGCTCCGCCACCAGCGTGAGCACCGAGCCTCGGGCCGAGACGACCCTTGAGGCTACGACCAGGAGCACCCCCTGCTCTTCCCCAGTCTCTCCGACCACCCAGGTAGATCCCTTAGGCCGTAGATTAGCGTAGATTTCGATTCTTAGCTTACTGGTAGCGTAGCTTCGCCGCCGTCGCCAGCCACCTCCGATATCCCATCTGTCATTCCGACCCGACCATCATCTTCGCCAAACCTCTCCGCATCTTCTTCACCCCTTCGCCCAACCCAGATCGCACAGGATCTGGGAATCGAGCTCCTCCGTCCATCGCCTCGCCGGAGCTCGCCCATCTCGTCTCCCCGATCACCTTCACCACGCCTAAAAGGGTCGAGGCACTTTGCCCTCGACCCGCGAGTTTGCTGGGATACTTTGCAGGTCCATCCAAGCCATCTGAGGGCTTGGACCACTTGGTCCAGCTGCTCCGCCTCCGCCGACCTCGCCGGACCTCTCCGAGGATCGGTTGGGTCATCGGAGGCCTCCATTTGACGCGGAGGGCCCACAGCTTCCTTCTCCAATCTTCAGCGAGCGCCCAGGAGGGGACCAGCGCCGTCACGAGTCCGGCGAAGCTCGCCGGAGCCCTGTTCGTCCACCATCCTTCTCCGCCGTCCGATTGACCCCCGAGCTCCAGATTCCATCACGATCGTCCATCCGAGGAGCAGCTTCAACCGTCGGATCCATTCAAGGGTCGATCTCCACCGCCGATCCAGCGAAGCTCAGCCACTTCTTCCGTCCACCGTTCGATCTGCAACGTGGCAGCACCTGGACCGTTGGATCATAGTCGAGGACCCAGCCTTGGGCGCCACCCCTTTTCAGCCGACTATCTATCCACGTGGCGTCCATCCATCGGCTCGACTTAATAAAGGGGTAAATTACCTTAGGCCCCCTCTTAGTTTTTGCTTTATGCTTCAGTCCTGTAAATATTTAGAGTACTTTATTTACGTTGGGATATTTGCACACTGGACCTCATCTTTTAGATTATTTGCATTTATGCCCCTGTTTGTGTGAGCCACGTGCGTCGTCACGTGTGTATTTGGTGTAATTGCAAATCTAGCCCTGTAGTTCTGGATGTTCATGAATGAATAGAAACTTTTTGATAATTGCATTTATGCCCCTGTGAGCATTGTATTTGCGCATGTGCGTCTTTTGAGTGGGTTATTTGCAACATAGCCCTTGGACTTTTTGGTACGAGTTACCAGAAGGTCCTCGGACTTGTTTTTCTTACATATAGGTCCCTGAGTGCCTCAAGCACGCGCCACGTGCGTGATTTCTTGGGTATTTTGCACCAGGACCCCCAGAACTTTGGGTATTTGCACTTTGGTCCCTGTGCATAGTGCCCCCTTGCTATTTTTGAATAAAATATCAATTCATCTCCAAATTCGATAAAAATTTGACACATGGCTCCTGCCATGTTGTAGGATTTTTGAGAATTTTGGGGGACATTTCTGAGTTTATTTTCTATTTTTAAAAATTCAAAAACTCTCATTTTAGCTACTGTCTAGATTCAAAAATCCCAAAAAAATATAAAAACACCCCCAAAAATTCCATAAAAATTAGGTGTTGTTTCTGTTGTGTTACTTGATTTTCTAGTCAGTTTTGGCTATTTTTCATTGAGTAAAAACCCTAAAAATCTAAAAACACCTCAAAACTCATAAAAATCGTAATAAATAATTTAAAAACCCAAAAACAATAATTTTGGTGCTCAAATTTCCCTTGTTTTCTCTAGTATACAGGAAAATTACCTCCAGGTCCCTTTGAGATCCTTAGATATTTTATCTTTGGATTTTGGGCCTGGCTGGACAGCACCTTGCTTTTTTTTCGCACTGTTTGATTTTTAGAAAATAAAATACACCTTATAAAAATCCCAAAAATTCACCAAAAACACTTAAAAATCAAAAAAACATAAAAACAATTTTTCTTGAATTTTTGCTTGATTTTTGATGCTTTAAATAAATTGCTCAAGTGTGCTTGTTCTTGTGTTTTCTTATTTTCGTTACATATTAAAAATCCAAAAAAATTTAAAAACAATTAAGAACCACTAAAAATGTTTTCTCTTCTTCTTTGATTTTTTTTGACTACTTCGTAGGCCTTTGGCCAACCCGTGCTCCTTGTGTTCGACCCTGGGTGCTATACCAGGTAAATTTCATAGCAAGACCGCTGATTTTGTGCTTGATTGATTTTACGTATTTCGAGTGGTTCATTTTTTTTGATTGACTTAGTCTGAGTGATTGAGGTCGCAACGACCTATATTTCTGTACCTTTACCTTAGTCACTCGGAGGGTCATCAGAAGTTCATCTGGGCCTCTTTGGTGCGGAGAGGCTTCCCGGATATTTGGATTGACTAGATGAAGAGATACATCACTACCGCTTTGCTGTCGGTTTTGGTGAACGGGAAGTAGGAGGGTGGTTTCTTCCAGCCATAGAGGGGTATGCGACTGGGAAGTCCTCTGGCACCTCTATTATTCGTTCTGACGGTCGATGCCTTGGCAGTTATGACCAGCTTGGCGGAGGAGGGTGATTTCTTCCGAGGGTTCTCCAGAGATGGTCTTTCTATTCCTCTTCTGCAGTATGTGGATGATACCTTGTTCTTTGTGGAAAGAGGGAGTGGAGGAATGCAAAGCGGTAAAAGCAATGCTTGATATCTTTGGTGATCTCTTGGGCCTAAGGGTGAATGGCGCCAAGTCAGCATTTGTGCCTTTTAACATGACGATCGTGGACTCGATGGCGTGCAATGTGGTTCATCATACTCCGGTGAAGTCTTTACCTATTTCCTACATGGGGTTGCCTGTTCTGACGAGGAGGATGCATCAGATTGACTGGTCGCCGCTGGTGGAGAAGTTGGAGAAGATGCTTTCGGGGTGGAAAGCGATGCTCCTATCGAGGGGTGGTCGCCTGGTTCTGACTAGGGTTGTTCTCTCGGCCATCCTGATTTTTTTCATGTCCACGAGGGCCTTGCGGTGGGGATCCAATCCAAGCTGGAGTCGTTGATGGTCATCGTCGCAGGGAGACATGGGCCTGGCTTTAGTTGATTGGTCGTCGGTTTCTACGCCTACCAGAGAGGAGGGCTTGGGAGTTTTGAATCTGGGAGTCATGAATAAAGCATTGCTTGCGAAGTGGGTGGTAAAGGTTTGGGGTCCTGGAGTGAATCTGTGCTCCTCTCTTATCAAGGCAATCTATGGTGTTTTTTCCAGCCTAACGGTCCAAGCGGACAAGGGGTGCGGGAACCACTTTCTGGAGAGGGATTACCTATGTCTTACCGGACTTAGCGGGTTTCTTGCGGCCTGTGCTTGATGATGGTCGCATGCTTTGGTTCTGGAGGGACAACTGGACGGATAAAGGAGCTCTCTGCGATCAATATCCGAGGTTGTTTGCGTTGGCTTCGAGCAAGGATGCAAGTGTGGTCGAGGTGTGGGCAAACAGATCATGAGCTCCTGGCTTTGTAGTAGAGTTGTCGAATCAGATATTGGCTGATTTTCTGTGTCTCTCTGGGGGCTGTCGAACTAAGCGAGTCCGACGTTTGGGCGGGATGCTTGGAGTTGGTGTGTCGGGTCCTTCTCGGTTCGAAAAGCATACAGATCTGTTCCCGATGGATCCCATCCAGGATAAGGGTATTTCTCTGGCTTCTGAGAAAGGAGCGGATTTTGACAGCGACAAGGAGAGCGAGGCTTTTTCCCGGAGCTGAGGGAGCATGTTGCAGATGTGGCGATGTGACGGAGGATGTGAACCACTTATTTTTGAGTGCCCTGGTTCGAATGATGTATGGTGAAGAGTGGGAATCACAAGTCTCGATTGGAGTAACAAGGACTGCTTCTGGGACTCTTGCAGGAGGTGGGGATGTTCAGAGATTGATAGATTGAAGATTTGTGCGGCGATATGGTGCATATGGTTGGGGATAAATAATGTGATCTTTGAGGGGTCGAAAATGTACTTGGGCATGTTGGAGCCCTCCTGGGTCACTGGAGGTTGTAATTATTTATTTTATTATTAATATATTTTTTGGATGGCCCTCTTAATGAGGCCCATCCCACCGTTTCTAAAAAAAATGTAATGATTCTGTAAGTTCTTTGAGCAACTCCATTTAAACTGGTAGAAGACAGACCGGAAGCTTTATTCTCCTCATTGGCATGAAAAAAAATATAGTAAAAAAGATCGTCAAGATACTTTATTGCAAGCTAAGGGAAAAGAAACCAATATGATCTTGTTCAATCCCTTGATGAACCAAGTTTCCCTACTACCTCTGGTAATCTACCTTTGATCCAGAAAGTGATCTAGAAAAGGAAATCATTGACAATGATGAAGATGAGAATGTTAACGGTTTGATCATATATTAAGGGGACTTGGTGGCACGGAGGCATGGACATCGGAAAATATAGCTTCCCTCGAGATATGCATATTGTAACGTATATCCTATAAACAGATATGTTGGTTATTCCAAACTCAGTAAAAATTACAAGTGTTTTATAACCTCTTTGTCTGCTTCCGTGATTCCTATGATTGTTATAAAAACATTTGCTAATCCGTAATGGATTTATGCTATGGAAAAAGAAATGGGAGCCCGTTGGAAAAATTGTACATGGGACACTGTGGACATCCCTGAAGGGGTGTATATGGTTGGCTCAAAGTGGGTGTACACCATAAAGTACTAGCTAGATGGTCAAATGGAGAGATACAAAGCCACACTTGTATCGAGGGGGTTTAGTCATTACTTTGAAACTTTTGCCCATATGGTGAAAATGAATCCAATGCGTATTGTTCTTTCTCTTGTTTTTAAGTATTGGAAACTTCATCAGATGGATGCGAAGAATTCCTTTTTGAATGGAAATCTCCTTGAAGAAGTTTGCATGCTTGTACCACATGGTTATGAAAAGACAAGAAAGTGTTGCAAGCTAAAGAATGCTCTATATGGTTTGAAACAATCACCTAGAGCTTGGTTTGAGAAACTTATAGTCGTGATGATTCGATTGGGCTATCATCAAGGAAATGAGGATCACACTCTGTTTGTCAAGAGGGGAATGAATAAAGTTGCTCTTCTTCTCATCTACGTTGATGACATGATCATTAATGGGGATGATGAAGAGGAGATTGTAAGATTGAGAGGAGAACTTGCCATGGCATTTGACTTGAAAAATCTTGGTGACTTAAGGTACTTCTTAGGTATTGAGATGGCAAGATCAAAGAATGGTCTTGTTTCGTGTCAAAGAAAAAGTAGCTTGAGATGTATTCCCGTTGCCACTCCCATTGAGGAAAATCACAAGTTGGAAATTAAGGATGAGAAGCAACTCAATGATGATTCGAAGAATCAAGTTGTGGGGAAGCTCATTTATCTCGCTCTTACCAGACCAACCATCACATATATTATATATGTGGTGAGCCAATTTATGCATGCACCAATTGATCTGCACATGAAGGCAATGGATCATATTCTCTGCTATAAAAAAAGAATCCTGCAAAAAGACTCGTCTTTATGAAAATAAAAAGCTTGACGTCGAATGCTACACTAATTTTGATTGAGGTGGATGTGTTGATACAAGGAGATCTGCTACCAAATATTGTGTATATTTGGGTGGCAATCTTGTCATATGTAGAAGTAAATGTGTTTGCGCAAGATCAAGTGATGAAGCTGACTACAGAGCAATAGCAATAGATGTCACATGAATGTTATGGCTTAAGATCATCTTGACAAACGTTGGGGCTGATCTTTATATGCCTATGAAATTATTTTGTGATAACAAGTTTGCCGTAAATCTTTCCAACAACCCAGTGTTGCATGACAGGACAAAGCATGTTGAAATTGATTGTCATTTCATCCGAGAGAAAATTGATTCTAAAGATTGGCGCTATTGTATATAAAAAGCAAAGAACAAGTTGTCGATATCTTCACCAAAGGGTCATCGATTGCGAAGTTTGAAAAAATATTGGCAAGTTTGGCATGTTTGATTTCTATACCCAACTTGGGGGGGGGGGGAGTGTTGAGTGCCTTTTAAGCGGGTAAGCGGATCTGGGAAAGGAATTCGTTTACCTTGAGACATATATGTACCTCCTCCTCTCATATTTCAAAAATATAGAAAAATAGGCAAAGTCCTTTGTTGTTGTGAGCAACAAGGGACTCTTCTTCCTCGTGATTTTTCCCTTCCATTGTGGAGGATTTCCACGTAAATCATCTTGTTCGTGTGCTTGTTTTGTTCCACATGGTTATTCGATCCTCTACAGCTTCAGGTTACCTCTAGCTGAAGGAGGATATCTTATTGGGCTGATATCCACTTGATCGTGAGTGGTCCACAAGCACATAGTTCACCTCTTTGGTCCCCTATTCTTCGTCAAACAATCACCTCTTTGTACTAGCTAGCATTAGGCGATTACATTTAGGCATATGGAATGTTTATAGCTGAGATGAAGATGCTCAATTGTCATCATGCAATAAAGGATTGGATTTCTATATGTCATGTAAATGGTTGGTGGCACCAATACAAGATAGAATGAGAGAAACATGGCTAAAGTAGTTTGGACACGTGCAAAGGAAATTATCTCGTGATGTACGTATAAGAGTAAACGAATCTTTGGATGAGGGATTGTTTACCCATCCTTTTCTATATATTCTACTCATCCCTCATTGATTTTTCATCTTAGTGAAGAGAGCACTAGTCTCTAGTGAAGGAGATTGAGGATTGAGAGAGATTAGAGCTCTCTTCACTAAGATGAAAAATCAATGAAGGATGAGTATAATATATAGAGAAAGATGGGTAAACGGTTCCTCATCCAAAGATACGTTTACCCATATAAATACGATAAATCAACAAGAGGCATAAGAAATAAGAAGAGCCTTGTAAGAGGGGCCACGGTAAACCAAAGAAGTGTTTTAAAGGAGACTACTGAAAAAGATATGGTTTTTTTGGATCTATGTCCAGGCATGACCTGAATTAGTTGTGTTTTGGAAGCAAAGAATCCATGTAGTGAACCCACTTGAAGTGATAGAAGGCTTGATGGTGGTAATTGGTTAGAGAAATCGCTTAAAGTGGTTTGATCATTTGCAGAGGAGGCCAAGATGCGAGTTTTGGAATGTTGAGCCGGCTAAAAGAGGGCGAGGAAGGCCCAAGAAGTGTTGGAATGAGACTATACGAAGGGATCTTAGTTTTTTGGATCTAAGCCCGAGAAAGACTCAAGATAGATCTGAATTGAGGCAAAGAATCCATGCAGCCGGCCCTACTTGATGTGGGAAAAGGCTTTGTTGTTTTTTGTAATTTCACTTATTTTGTACTTGTTATTTAAAAATACAGTTTAGTGTTGACCTGCGATCCAAATCTATCCACTCCTTAGATTCTTTTAGATATAGTGAAATCAGATTTTTGATAATTCCAGTCATTGTGCCCTTTGGACTTCATTGTTACGTGCTTACTTAAAATGGGCCATTTAAGAAGTATCTTCGTCTAACTTTGCAGATTTTAATGCTTTGGGAGACTATATGGGCTCACTGTTCCTACCTCCAGATTCGAATGTTTTACTCGAATCGCCCATGCCAGATGATATGGGTAACAAGCTACTCACCTTAGTATTCTTCGACTCTGTATTTGTCAGTCACTTTCTTACTAGAAAAAAACAAGTATTTGGATGTAATGGTGGCATCTGAACAGATTAGTTTTGAAATATTTCAGTTGATGAGTACCTGATGGATGACAAAGCTGGTGTGCGGCCCCGATCAGAAGAAGAGAAGCTGTCGTAGAGACAACACAAACTCCGCCTCTCCACGATGTAGAAATTCCAGTATATAAACATATGCAGTTAAGTTTTGCCTATTGATTTATTTTTCCCCCCAAGACTATCCTTCACTAGATGTCAATATTGTATCTGTTTTTTTCAGGCAACTATTCGATAGGAATACATGTATGCTTGTCATTAGCTACTTTAGGTTTACTGGGACAGGGTTATGTTATTGTGCATATTTAGAAGCTTAAACAAAGGAACAGCAGTAGTTACAGTCTCTCAGGTACTGAGGTGGATGTCAGTTGCCTCTGATCTCAACAAGGAAGTGTTATATTTGTTTTGACAAAGTACAAGTGCTTGAATTTGACCCAGATTACTTAAACCGTGAAGTAAATAATAACCAAATTCTAAAGTTCAGAAATGTTGAAATCGCGCCAGTGGTTTCATGACAGAAAGATTCACGCATTGATTCCATGGTCCCCATTAGATCCTACCATATGAGTGTTTTTTTTTCCACGGCCAATGTGTGTATGGTATTGGCATGAACTCCCGTGTTCTTCTTCTCCACAAATAGTGAAACTGATTGTCGTTGCCCAGGATATAGCTTAGTAACGGGTGAACATTGATCGTATTTGTGTGTGCCTCGAAATGTGAATTTTGAAGGAAGTCAGAGGCACAATTAATATTACAAAGAGAGGAGAGGCATGGTATTACCCAAGTTAAGGACACATGTGATAAAAGCTATATATTCTAACCAAGGAATGCAGGAGTAGAGATGAGGATAACCCTAGACCCACCAAGTTTTGCATCTTGGTAACCAAACATGCCCTTAAGCAGTGAAGAGTAGACGATCCCTTCGCCGATCCGTGTGATTAGTTCTACTGAGTCTCTTGTTCGTTTTGTGGCATCAAAACACAGAAGTAGGGTCCCCAATGTAAGGAGGAGAACGTGCAATAGGACTTCTGTCTCCATCTAGAGGACGTAAACAACTTGGATTCTGTGAGGCACCATGTGATGGATCCGTAGTTTCATCTTCCTTCCCTGTTTATTATGCCCAACTCTTACCTCAATAAAACAATGGAGAAGAAGAATAAAGAGAGAAAGAAAGATGTTTCATGCTTTGATCAAGGCATGCCAGATTCTTCAGTTCGTTAGGAAAATGCTTTTCTGCAGACTATGTCCTCAAAAATCGTTTAAATTTTGAACGATGAATGTCATCCCCCGGTGTTAATGCAGACGTCGTGTGGTTGTATGGTTCTGAAAATGGATGGGAAGCTGTAGGAAGGAAGTTGATCGACATTTTTTCCTTTCCTTTTTTGCCCTCCTTTTCGTGCAGAGAGAGATGGTGGGTACCTAACTAAGCTGAGTGAAAGCTCACCATTTCATATAGTGCATCGTGACACTCCTTCACTCTAACGACCGTGGGAGCTGCAAAGCCGCCTATGAGATGGGGTTAGCTCGATGTCTTTCCTCGTGCTGAAGCTAATTTCTCCTATATTGTAAATGATCCAACGATTAAGAATGTGGGCTTCAAGGCGAGCCTTGCCCTCCTCTTTTTTAAGGGACTTCCATCGCTAACCAGGTACAAGGTCTGACACATAGTCTTCAATACCTACGACTCCAATTGTACCCAACTTTAACCTAATCTCCATAAGGGATCCGAGAAGAGGGATGGAGAAGACTCAGCTCTAAGATTTTTTTTCTAATTTTCTTTTATTTTTGTTGCGGTTAATTAATGGTTGGACACAAAAAGCAATGTGAAATTGGGGGTTCTGCCTTCCTCTATTTCAAGTGAATATATTTCTCGGCCTTTCTTGCTTCGTCAATCGTCACTCGTTTAGTGGAGTACTAGGATGGGAAAGCACCTGACTCCGTAGATGTCTGATCCTTTGTACGAAGGGAGATCGGGATTAAATCCTAGCAAATAACTTTTGTGAAAAAAGATTGCAAAGTTTGCACAGTGAGGAGGAAAAGAAAGAGGGATCTATTGCAGGGAAGAGATTTCTCTGCTTGATTTGATATTGTCTTCTTGCTACTGAAAATTCCACTCACAAGGAAAAGATAACAAACAAACAAACCCTACTGTTGCATATATTGCATAGATAATAAATGCACGAGGAGGGGAGGACAGGGACATGAGAAATTTTGTTACATGTGCATATGGCAATCAGAGTCTTCCTTCCTTCCAGTTAGTATATATGACAATAAATGCATGCGTGCGTCGGTGAGGCACATTGCATGATGGTTGGAATAGTCAAAAGGTTTATGGTCCCCCGCGCGAATCATGCACATGCATGCACGGGCACTTGGCGATAAGATGCACGTAAGGACAAGCACACACAGGATCACACTTAGCACCAATGCGTTATACTTATTGGGACATCAGCCATTCCCAACTTTCCAGGCATGTGGGTTTACCTGCGTTGATTGGGAACAGTGACGCCTGCACGCAAACATATGTGGACATCCATATACCTAAACCTGATTAAATGATCTGGTGGTTGAGCAGCAGTTGGATGCCCATATGGAGAGAAGAAGAGAGCACCAACATCGACATCTGTATATGTGGTTTGGTATAAAGGTTTCCCTCTTGCAGTTTCTTGTGAAGTTTTCGACAATTTATTGAGATGTTTTACCAGACCTAACCATGCAAATTGAACCGTGTGTATGTTGCGTTGGAAACAGATTTCCTGTATAGATCGAATTGCGGAAAATTACCAAAGTTGATAAGCAGATCCTGCACGATATATCACTACAAGTACGAGCAAAATATCTCTACCAAAGAAAAAAATCAATCACAAATGCATGGTGAATTTTTAATGTAGAAAACCCTCAATGTGAGGAGAAAAACCACGGGGTTCATCGCTACCTAAAACCAAATACTATATCCAAAATAATCTTTCGGGAGGGGATTAAAGAATGTCGGCTCTCTATACGGTGCTACAAATCACCAAATAATGGAGAATAATATAGAGGAGAAATATCATCCAATCGTAAACTCGTTGCCAAACTGTAGAGAAGAATGCTGGAGAAGAACTGCTGCAAATGTTACTCCCTGCAAACTTCGCGGCAACCACAAACTTTCTTTCTTCCTCCTCTCTCTCTTATTTCTTTCTTATGTTAGGAGAGCTTGTGTTGGGATGATCTTGGTATGCACCTCATTTCTCCCGTTTATACTCCATGGAGATGAGCAAATAAGGAAATATGAACTACTTCTAATAGGGTTAGGAAAAGATGACTCCTAATCCTAAAAAGTAATTGATCTTTTCTTTTCCAAATAGAACTACCAATGTCCTATATATATGGACTTGTTTCTCACAAGGGGAACCCATCCAACATGTTGAACCACAAGTGAGACAACAACAGGAAATAAAGAGGGAGAAAAAAGAAAGAGGAGAATGAGGGAGTTGAAAGAATTGTAATTCTTCTTCTTTATAGTGATTTTTTTTCTTTAATTGTCATGAGAGATTATTAGCCACAGTTACATTGTGTTGTCTTATTATTCACGTGAAGCAATACCAATTTGTTCCTAATACTTCTATGATTAAGGAGATAGACTCAATTATTTCTCCTCTATACGGACCAAAACTTTTGATCAAAAAATCTCCACTTGTGGATTGATGTGATTTTGCTGAATTAAAATTCTACAATAGGTAAGACATCAATGATGTAAGTTCTAAACATTGCTTTTTTCTTTAAAAACCTCTTGAATTGACATTCAAATTCTACAAATTTACTTTAAATTAATTAAATTAATTGTATACATGAAACTTACTACAAAATAAAGATAATTTAGTCATAAGACATATTAGTCATAGAACATAATCCAAAAAGCAATACATATGTGTCATGTTGTGACGGGAGTCAAAACTATCATAAAATGCCCATTGAGCAAATTGGGATTAGTTGTTGTATAGGTCCTTTCCTTTTTACTCACTCACTCTCGATCATGGATTTGATGCTTGCAAATTTGGCGATCGCAGATCATTGTAGTCGTTTTTCGTACATACCTGAACGATACTCGTGCATCCAATGGGTACCTCATGTTTGACAAAATAAAATCTTAAGTTATTCACAAATGTACACAAGACTTTCATACGCAGATTAAACAGATGGAGATCATGTAACATGGAGGTACACAAAGATGTGCAATGTTTAGGGAATATTAAAGATTTAAATATATAAGGTGTTTAAATCTTTTGGGTTGATAATATTTTTTTATTGAGGATACAAAAAGTATTCGAATATGAATAAATGGATAGATCGGAGAAAATTAAGTTGAACTTTTATATATGTAGATCGATACCTATTAGATATAAAACGGATTTGATGAGTTTAGCTAAAATGCAACATCGAATACATACACAGTCTACTTTGTAAAGTAGGTAACCTTACCTACTTCACATCCATTTTTTGTAATTTTTTTATTTTTTGAAAAATGCTACCATGAATTTTCATAACTACAACCCTCTAATATGTCATTCAAATTTTGTCAGAAACAGAGACTTCTACAGCCTCCATCCAGAACATGTAAAATACATCAAATCTGTGTCTGTTAAAAATGACCGTCTGGATAGATGTCGTAGGAGTCTCTGTTTCCGACGAAATTTGAATGACATATTAGAGGGATATAGTTATAAAAATCCACAGTGACATTTTTCAAAAAAAATAAAAAATTACTAAAAATGGATGTGAAGTAGGTAAGGTTACTTACATCACATAGTAGGCTCCCTTTCCTCATATATATATATATATATATATAGAGAGAGAGAGAGAGAAAGAGAGAGAGGGGGGGATGAATCCAATAAGGTGCATCTTTCCTGGGTGCAGGGAAATCGCATCATCTCACACATTCATAATTAATCAAACAGTCACGATTAATAGACTATTATCCTATTTGTTTGATGTTTAAAAACTCATTTTAGTCATTTTGTCACATTCTAAAAATAGAATGTGACAACCCCACATTCTTTTTTAGTCTCCGCTTCCTCGTCTTCTTCCGCAATAGATGAGGCTCTAATTTGTTGCTGCAGCAATGATCAGGGAGCACGGCGACGTGGAGGAGATGGTGGCGCACGTGATGGAGCCTCCTTCCTCCTTTGGCCTATGCATGTGACAATGATGGAGGAGGAGGTGGTGGAGTACAACAGCGGTGGAGAAGTTGGTGGTACACGTGAAGGCAGTGGAGGAGAAGGGTGGAGGAGGTGTAGGTTTATTCATGTACCCACAACGGCAAATTCCCAAATCCATACCTTTATGGGTAGAAATTTTAAAACCCAAACCTATCTCAAAGTAAATGGGACATGTTTTGGATTCTTAAAAGGGACTGGTGTGGGTCGGATACCTAATAAATATATAGTCAGATTGTCATCCCTAATTTTTTGTGGAGGAGCAAAAATCAATGATCGCAACTATTCAGTTCGCTAATGACCCGCTGATCTTCCTCAAATTCTGTGAACATTAGGGTTCATTTGGTTGCAGAATTGGGTTCGGTTGAAGTAACCCTGTGAATAGTAAAATGTGAGGAAGATTGGGATGTTTGAAAAAAGTGCGTGAAACTTAAAATCACGAACCACAGGATTCACTTAAGAACTCGCTTCACTACTTATTTACGTCAATTGAGGAAGACGTTATGGATACGCGTTGTTTCTCATCATGGGAGGACAATATTGTGAAAAGCAAAGCACGCAATCTATAACTTGTCGGTCGTCTCCCAACTGTCTCTCTGTAAAATAATTTGATTTTATAATTTTACGAAATAGAAAGTTATATGATCTATAACTTGCCGGTAGATAGAGGGAAGCGTACATTTTCACAAATTTTTTGGTTAAACATCTCTTATCCCAGGATATCTTATTTTCTTTGGCATTTATTGCATAACAAACTGCCTGCAAGATCTTCACTTCACTGGTTGTGGAACAGATCCAACTACCATACATTTTAGAAAGTTCCTGTTGAGAAGAGATCTGTTCATAAACCCTGAGTTAAATTAGTCATCTAATGCACAATTATGTTGTAACCCTAACTCCAAGTCTCTCTATCTACATAAGGAGTTGTAGGGATTACTTAATTCAATAAGAAAGTACAAGTTTATTCTCTACTTGCCCACTTGCACGCATACAATTCGAAAAATATTGTAACAAGTTGAGCATGATTGGTATACATGCTCCAGCTTGAAGGGGAGGGTTGAGAAGAGCTCTATTCATAAATCCTAGTGTTATTATTCATCTAATGCAGTCCTGCCCCTCGAGGCCCTTCTCCGACCATCTCTTCCTCCCCAGCCCTACCCCCTCCAACAGTTCATCCTTCTCCTCCGCCCCCTCCTCTCTAGGGGTGTCAGAAAATTCTCAAGTTCGATATTCGCTTAGGTTCGGCTCGCTAAAAGTTCGATTCAGATTCGATTCGGAAATAAACGAACCGAATCTGAACACAAGTTTAGGTTCGATTAAATAAACGAACCGAACCTAAAAATCACAGGTTCGCTCAAGTTCGATTCTTTAAAAGCTCGATAAACATACACATATACATATTAACAAATCATTATCAGTAGAAGTGGACCTTATTTTAAGATAAGTGGATTTTGTCTAAAGATAAGTGACATTTGTCTAGAGATAACTGAATATTTACGTGATAAATACGTTTTATCTCGGTAAAAACTATCCAAAAATAAATAGTCACATCGTGGTTACCACATCCATCATCTATGTGTCTAGTACTTTTTCCCTTCTTTATCTTCAAATCAAAAGAACAAGTATAAACATTACTTGTCGGATATCTCCACATTATTCTTATTCCTTATCCCCATCTGAACATATATAAAAATATATTATAATTATATATTTTTTCAAAGAGACGAATCCTTATTAGTCTATTTTTTTAAAAGATGAAGATGAGTTTGATAAAGAAAAAACTAAATGAATATTTATTGTAATTGCAGACACACATATATTTCCATTTCTCTTCTCTTCACCCCTCTTACTAGAGAATTTTTAAGTTCGATATTCGCTTAGGTTCGATTCGTTTAAAAAGAGGTTCGATTCGGATTCGGTTCGAAAATAAACGAACCGAACCTGAACACAAGTTTAAGCTCGATTAAATAAACGAACCAAACCTAAAAAATATAGGTTCGCTCAGGTTCGGTCCGTTTACACCCCTACTCCTCTCCAAGCCCCCCCAACCTCCAGGCCCTCCTCCGACCACCCAACCACGACTCATCCTCCGCAGCCCCACTCCTCCTCCCCAGCCCCGCACCCTAAGCCCCTCTTCGATCCATCCCCTTCCATAGCTGCTCGAACTTGAAGGAGCCCTACCATTCTCTGGTGGCCTTCGTGAGATCTACCTTCGAGCAGCGCAACAACTAGCCAGCTTTCGTTTCCTCCACCTCCCGGGGGGGGGGGGGGGGCTCTCGAGGCAGGTGGAGGTCCGAAGGAAGTGTAGGGCGGCGGATCAGGGGTGGGGGAGGAGGGGGTGTGTTTGTTCAATTTGCCCCTCTTAATCATACATTGGTTCAAATGAACCGTGGTTAAATTGAACTCATTGACAACCAAACTAACGGAAGAGCACAAGTGATAAATGTGAAAGAAACTGAGGGCACAAGTTATATTCGGAAATTGAACTCATTGACAACAAAAACTAAATCTATCTCTTCGTGTTTGTTTACTTCTCCCCCATATTAGTGATGCTTATCAATGGTATATATTGGTCTTAGGTCTGAACAATCCTTTGTATCTTTGGCTTCTGCTTTTATGATGAATGACACAATGATCTTTTCCTTTATTTTTAAAAGCATCGAGCTAATTATGTTTTATTGCACTCTATATCCGAGGGTAAGGTGAATTTTTTTAGTAGAATCATCCTTAATAGATCCAAAATTTTGGATCTTTGTCGCAATTGTCGAATAAGAATATGACAAATGTAAGCACACAATAGATGATGCATATGGATCCGAGATACGCTTACGTGATCGAACGAGCGCATGGCTTCGTTTGAGCATTACGGTCGATACATAGATTGCCGGATAAATAGAATCTAGATCCCAACATAAAATACGGATCGAGCATAAGCCACTGAATGTTATCAATTTTTGTGAAATTTCGGCAAAATTTCGTTTTCTACACCTTAACAAAATCGAAATCTCGATATATACCTTTCCTTACAAATCTAGGTCGATTTTGGTCGAAATTGACGAAATTTCAAAATCATTTCGTCTTCTCAACTTCTCGAAACAAAATCAAAATCCAGATTTAATTGCCACTGAGTAATATACTAAACAACCAACTAATTAAACTAATTAGAAATCGATATGATTCACGACTGAGCCATGTGATGTGATAACTAAGAATCCCATCAAAAAAATATGTGATTACGGACCTATTCATATTATAAAGCAAACGCGGCGTTGTGTCGTTCTTTGTCAAGTCTATAAGTTTGGTGCTTCTAATTAAGATTATGGGTCACCTTTTAATTGCATGTGATTAAGCCATGTTAGTGTTGCTCAGCTATTGGATTTCCACGTGGGATCACTGATTAAGGATGTGATTAGGGATTCGAGAACTTTGATGTCTGTAGGGTTTGATGATATATATGTCCCTTCACATCCCTATGTAGGGGTTGGAGTTTGATGTCTACTTTTGACTATGTAAGAAAAGAAGAGCTACTAGCATGTGATATGTGTGGATAGGTGGACTTAGGTACCAAGAAAAACGAAAGAAAAAAATCTAATATAATAATATGATCGACGACAATTAACTATACTCTATGCTATGTGTATTTATATATGATTGGGGCATGCAACGTGCAAAGTTTGAAGCTCTACGTATAATAATGCTCCATAATTATTAAGGTTGCGATTTAAATAATGATTCCAGCGCCTTTCGTAGATATAATAAATCATGCAGTTTTTCGTATGCAAATGCGTTCTCTTTCAAACCCTAACTCTAGAACTCGATCTTTTTTAAACCCTAACCGGCTAACCCTCGCACTAGTCCGGATATCAAAATACTATGAAAACAATTGAACTAACTTGAGAAGTTTAGCAACATGCACATTTTCCTCTGAACTCATCTACAGAAAATAATTCAATAATATTACAAGAAACACTATAACAAAATTGAGCTATAACGACGGTTTTTTTCAAAATCCCTCGCTAAATTAGTCGTTGTTCAATATATAACGACGATATTATTCGTTGCAAAATGAATTTTCGTACTCGAAATTAGCGATGAATATCACATCTGTCGTTATATCATTAGCAACAGTCCATCTAGCGGCGCTTTTCTGTTGTTATTTTTTAAAATATCAACTAATCATCGTTATTTTTTTAGTTCAAAATTTCGTGACGATTAATTAGAAGTTTGAAAAATAGCAACGAATAAGTGTCTCTATGTGGACTGTTGCTTATGATATAACAACATATATGATATTCATCGCTAATTTCGGATGAAAAGTCATTTCGCAACGAATAATATTGTCATTATATATTTAACAACGGGTAATTTAGTGATGGATTTTGAAAAAAAACCCGTCAATATAGCTCAATTTTTTAGTGGAACGGGAGATAAATAACCTCGTCATTTAAAGGAGAATGGACAATAAGAAGAATAGTTGTGACATATTCTCTTTAGAAAGAATTAATAGTAGGATCCATATGATGAACAGAATCTAATGGTTCAAACTCACTACTCTCGCGTTCCCACAATCTGAGTCTCTCACAGGATCAACCCTCGGAATATATACCAATAATTAAGCTTTATTATTCGTGAATATATAGAAGAAGACATCGCGAAGCTCGTGGATCTTATGATGTGAGCAAAACAATGCATCGAAAGCTGCAAAGTCTCAACCCTTTTTTTTGAAATTGGCGTGTTTTTGAAGAGAAAAAACCCAAATCTTCTTCCTTTATTTTAGTGCAACGAGGAGATGAAAAGTCAAGAGTGGACTTTGAGATCAAAATTGCTACTCTCGAAATAAGAAGAATATATAGAATGGTGCCATAGGGTGAGGTATAAATGGATGGAGTGGAATGTTGGCAACCTATATATGATGGGGAATGCCCTATGCCCGATGTGCTCAAAAAGGAGAGATATATATTCAAGGAAAGGAAGTTGTGCATGTGTAGATGTGACCCTTTCCCCAACAACACCTTTTACTATTAGTCCTCTCTATGGGCTGGAAAAGTTTTAAAATATATTGTATAAGAGTTGGTCTTATCTTTATGGTAAATGTGTGATTTTTTCCGCATGTGTATCCATGTAAACTTTCATAATTACACCTCTAAACTCTGATGTGTAGTGAATGAACAAGGGCCTCTTGTGAACCGTTTTAACTAAGTCTTTGGGCCTGTTTGGTTGCTGGGTTGGACTGGGTTGGGTTGGGCTGGGTTGGGATGGGTGAATAGTAATCTGTAAGGAGAAAGTACCCTTGTGAATAGTAACCAGGGTTGGGCCAACCCTGCCCAACCCTGCAACCAAACAGGCCCTTTGTTTTGCGATCCGCTTCTGAGAAGAAGTCATTGGTGGAGGTGAACAGGAGTTCGGTGTGCACTGGTATCTTCTTCTTAGTAGTAGTTTCGATCTTTCTTTGTGGGAGAAAACTCAGTTATCGTACTGATGCTTTTTTGAACCTTAATCATCGTTGATTATATGATATTCGATTTCATGTTGTTGATTGTGTGTCATACATTCATACTCATCACTTTCAAATTGAGATCCCTGGTAAGTATCAGATGCACCCGTGACATTTAGATTTTTAGATTATAATGTAAGTAGGTTTGGGACAAGGTCGGTTTTGAGGGTGGTTTTGGGGTGCAATGGCTCATGGCCCATCAACTTTAAGGGTCAATGATTTTTAATGTGATCCAGTCTTTAGTTTCGGAAACATCATCTTTTGTTGGATGGGTTCCTCTCCTTGTGGGAATGTAGTCCATATATATAGGATATTGGTAGTCCTATATGGAAAAGGAAACATCAATTACTAATTGGAGGAGATCAAATACTTTTTTGGATTAGGAGTCATCTTTTCCTAATCCAATTGGAAGTAGGAATTCATGTTTCCTTATTTGCTCATCTCCATGGAGCGTAAATAGGGGGTATGTGGTGCATATTATGATTATCCTAACACAAGCTCTCCTAATACAAGAAAGAAATAAGAGAGAGAGAGAGAGAGGGAGAGGAAGAAGAAAGAATATTCGTGGTTGACATGAAATTTGGATGGAGTAACCTTTGTAGCAGTTCTTCTGCAGCTTTATTCCCTACAGTTGGGCGACTGATTCATCATTTTGGTGATATTTCTCCTCTCTATTATTCTTCATTATTTGGAGATTTGTAGCATCATATAGAGAGTCTACATTCTATAAGCCCCTCATAGGAAATTATTTCGGTTACAGTGCTTGGTTTTGGCTTGCAATCAACCACATGGCTTTTTCTCTCGCATTGACAGTTGTCCACATTAAAATTTCTATGTGCATCTGTGGGTGATTTTCTTTGGTTGAAATTTTCTTCCATAGATGTTGATATACCTGATGAATATCTGATCATCACTCTTTATTCTTTTATTATAACTAATTATCTTGGCAAAACATCATGTAAATAGATGTAAATACAATAAATTAGCATTATGAATGCATGTGTTAAATATAAATAATTAGCATGTATTTGTATAAAAATAAAAGAATAAAGAAAAAGAAAAATTAAGTAGTATTTAACCGAACCCCAAGAGAGGGTCAGGCATTGTCCTAATCACCAAATAAAACAAGTAGAGAGAGATAGGACCCACTCTGTATTCTACATATTAGTTATGTAAATAAATAATTTATTATTTTTGACAAAATAAAAATAAAACATCCTTTTTACCTCCTTGTATGTATTTGTAAAAATAAAACAAAACATAAAATAAAATAAAAATATAATTCTCTCTCTCTCCTTTATACAAAATACATGTATATATGGTTCCATCTCTATTTATTATATACATGTAAATAAATAACAAAAATAAAATAAAAATTATTTTGTACTCCAAAAATTATGTTGTAAATAAATAAAATATAAAATTTAGGTATTTTTGTAAAAATAACAAAATAAAAATAATTGTACAAAATACATAGGTAAATTATACCTGTATATAATACACTATATAATATATATTAATTTACTTTTCATAAAAATAAATAAAAATCACAGAAAAATAGTTTGAAAAATAACAAAAATTTTCATTTTATACATTTTTTGATTTAAAATCATTTATTTCTTTTTATTGAATTTGTAAGTATTTTTGTAAATCCTATTTTCTGATTGGTCGGCTGGGGTTTGTTGACCACGGTCAACGGCTCCTTCTTCATGGGTTAGACCCGGATCCCCTTCGCATGACCCTTTTTCTTTGATTTTTTCCAGATGGATTACGCAACCCCTTGCCCCGATTCTTTTCCTGCAGCTTCCCCTTGGATCCAAGACCCTTGCGGATCCCTAGGAAAAGCACGGATCTTCCTTGGTTCGTGTGCCCTTGCCCGATTCCTCCAGCGCCCTGGGAACCCTATAAAATCTCTCATCCGCCTCCCAGGAGAGGCATCTCGTACCTAGCTCCTTCTTGACCCGTAGCCACCTCCAACTGAGTGACAACTGCTCGAAGTACCCTTCGGAGCACGATTGGGTGCAGTAGAGGCGACGCTCACCCTTCGTGGCTGGACCTCCACCGCGAGCAGCCTCCCTCGACTTCCGCATCGAGGTTGAGGCCATCACCCCGACAGTCACCTTCGCCTGCAGGTCAGGAGTACACACAAATCTTTAGGTACCCGTTATTCCCCTTGCACTTCCCGTTTCGATCTAATCTTTCCATTTAGCGCCGCCGTACCCCCATCTGCTCTGACCAGATGATCAGAGCCTCGTTTTCCGCATCTAGCCGCTTCAATCGATCCGCACACTCCCCCCCCCATCTTGCTTCGCAACCTGATCATCCTTAGCCTCGATCTTCGGATCGAGATTAGGGCCGAGATCTCCCCTACCACCTTTGTCGGAGATCAACTTTCTCTTCTTTCGCTTCTTTGGTGTTTAGCTTCAATAACCCGGATAGGAATACAGCCCGAGTCCTAGCTTTTCCTTGCAGGTTTTTGCATTCGCTGGGAGCCCCCGTTTCATCCATCGGAGGTTTGTCGGAGCAGGTCTAGGCCACCTTCAACGCCACGCATATCCGGCTAGTGGCTCCTCCATCGGAATCAGTCGATGTGGAAGACTTTTACGATCATTCTCATGCCCGGCGATTGACATCGGAGCCGAGGATCATCTCCTTGGCTCCGGTGAAGTTCACCCGACGCTGTTCTTCCAAGCATCTCTCGCACCGTCGGATCAGTCCCCAGCCTTCCAGATCAGATCTGCACTGCCGACATCAGTGGGCTTTTCGACCATTAGATGGAAGCTCTGACACATCTGCCCCACATCCACACCCCTACCAGCATCCTCGACATTTCTGAGGCGTCAGATCTGACACCTGCCGAGGATTAGCGCCACACGTCCACACCCCTACCAGCGACCACCACGTGGCCCCATGCGCTCCGCACGCGCCTCGAGGGTATATTGCATTTTCCCCTGCACTTTTCATACTTTAAGTTTTAGTCTGTTAAATAAAGTTGTAGTTTGAACTATTTGCACTATAGACCCTAAGGTTTCTAGTATTTGCACTTTTCTGAGAACATATGCCTGATCACGTGCACTTTGGTGTTTTTGCGTATTTTCTCGTGTAGTTTCTGTTGGTTTATGTTTGAATGAAATATTTTCTATAATTGCAATTATGCCCCTATGAACGATGTATTGAGCATGTGTGTGATTTCCTGTGAGTTTTACATTGACGCACCTACGCTTTTTGCGCACGTTATTATTTAGTCCTAAAATATATACTATTTGCATTTAGTCCCCTACAACATGTGTGCTTTATTTTTAATCAAATAAATCACAAATCTACTCAAAAAATTCTCCAAAAATTACAATAGCTCCTGCTACTGCGTAATAATTTTGGTAATTTTTGTGATGCAATTTGACTTTATTTGATATTTTCTAAAAATATAAAACCTATAAAAAAGTGTATGTATGTTTTAGAAATTCCGTAAAAAAATAAAAATACCCTAAAAATTCTACAAAAACTCTTGTGTGCATGTTTTGGCTTGTTTTAATCTCTGTAACATTTTGGTTCCATTATCTTTTACAAAACCCCTAAAAATCACAAAAGATCAAAAATCTTTTAAAAATCATTAAAAATTTATAAAAATAAAAAAATGTGTTTTCAATTTCTATAGTTAGATATTTTCATCTATTTTGACATAAAACAGCAACCAAGACGTTTGGGATATTTTAAGTATTTTAAAGTAGCTTTCTAGTCCAGGTTGTACACTGTTTTGCTACTTTGGTTTTATTTCATTTTTAAAAAATCTTACAAAAATCAGAAAGACCTTAAAAAATTACCAGAAACATCTGCATATTTGAAGAATGCAAAAATGTTTTCAGTTCGCATTTTTGAGCCTTTTTAGCCTTAATAAAAATGGATGTAGTGTGATTTCCTTTATATTTGTATTTAATTTCATATTAGAAAATAGAAAATTGCAAATGAAAAACCTCAAAAATATGTCTTGTATTTCATGATTTTTGACTACTTCGTAGGTTAGCCCGTGCTCCTTGTGTTCGACCTTGATCGCTATACCTGGTTAAATAAATAGCGGAGACGACTTCTTGAGATTTTGTGCTTGATTGCTTTTACTTGTGGTCTTACTTTCTTGTTGAGTCTGTCTCGGGTGATTGAGGTCGCAATGACGTTTGATATCACTTAGACTCGATCGTCAGAGCGCTCATCAATACCGTGCAGGATCCGCTTATCAACTTTGATAATTTTTCCGCAATTCGATCTATACAAAGAATCTGTTCCCTACATCTTTTACATAAATCGTTGAGTAATATATACTAGCTATTGATATTAATAATATTTAATATGCATACTTTCTAAAGCCAAACAACGCATACTTTATAAGGCACACTATCATCCCATCTTCATCCTTCTGCATATTTCCCTAAAGATAAAACCATCACAACTTTTTACATTTCAATATCTGAAACCTGAATCCATAATTTCTATTATTGACATTTGATTGTTGATAGAAAACGTGAGAAGCTTATTAATCGTTGTTCATGTTGCCTACACTTGACCCTCTACCATTTACAGAGAACGTTCATTCCTTACATGACAAAAGTAAGTTTCTATTTAAGTTCACCTATTTATTTTTCTAAACAGGTAATAGTAACTTCAAAAGAACTTATGTTATTTCAATACAAATAAACCCGTCTTTGAGGATGATGTTAAGGGACGGTCTATCCTCGATCGTCGCAGACAATGCAAATAGGCACAATTGTACAACGCCCGTCCCCTTGATGGCCACGGGGGATGTTCAAAATCAATCATTCCTATTCATAAATTTTAGAGGAGACGGTCAAGTAATTGACCATACCTATCAATCGTAGAGGGGACGGTTCTGTGACCGTACCCTCCAAATCGTACATGAGAAGTTTAAGACCGTTGCCTCCTACCCTCTGTGACTATACCCTCCGATCGTATATGGGATGTTGCGACCGTCCCCTACCATGGCATACTTTATTTCTAGCACGAATTTGTATAATTTCGGAGCTCAGAAGGGACGGTCTTAAATAGACCGACCCCGATCACTTCCATAGGGGACCGTTGGACAACCGTCCCTGATGTGCTTATAGTATCGAACATCCGCCTTCCCTCCTCATTCTTCTTGTTCCTCCCACCCATACCACATTCGTCGCTGCTCAAACAATCATCGCTGCTTGGGCGCCAGTCCTCCACCCTCTCAAGACATCGCCTCCGTAATCAAGCTCTTGACCTCCATCTTCCTCTTTGGTCGCGCTCCATCTTATTCTCTAGAATCTTTCTAGTTCGTTCAAGACGAATACCATAACCTACGATATCTAAATCATTTTTTCTAAATGTTAATCTTATATGGTATTAGATACAAGAATGACAACTTTCTTTTATTGTGTTATATGCAAGAATGGTGATTTTCTTCTTCATGTATGGCCGTGTTAGTATTTGTTAGTATTTCATTTTTCTTTTTCCAAGACATCTAAATTATTTAAGAAAAGAGATTTGTCACAAACTATTTTTTGTTAATCTTTTTAAGTGAATCTACTTCCTTTTCATACTTCATAACTTGTCTAGAAACGATCTTGAGAAGCACTATAATGTTCACCATAAGGAAGTCGACTTAGCTCAACGTCTGAGGCAGAGTCGGATGAGTCAAATTCGATCAATTCCACTAACTTCTTGCTTTTTCTTTCATTTTCCTCTTCAACCGTTGTTTGAATGTTCTCAATTAGCTTGCATAGCTTTCTTTTTTAACTTCTTTCCATATCTGAAATTTTTCTTTAGTGGAGGGCATCTCTTCTTTATGTGCCCTACATAATCTCAATTAAAGCATATTTCTCTTTCTCCTTTAAATTTTCTACTTTGAAAGCCATGAACCGATAGGTGGTAAAAATTAGTATCATCATCAATATATGATCCTTTCTGGGATTCCTTATTGGTTGCAAGGGATAGACTTTCTACTCCTTCTCCTTTTTTCATCGAGTTTTCTGTCATTTTCTGTCACACATTTAGGAGGTGTTCGTTTGGGGAATATCTCCAAAAATAATGACACTATTCCCCTCTCTTTTCCTCTCATTCCTTGTGCGGCTATCCCTCCCCTTGCGTGCATCTCTTTTTACCCTTCTTCCACCTTATTCCACTACTCCTATTCCTATCATTATTCCACCTTACATATCTTTATTTTACACTATTCCATATAATTTATATCCTTCCAACCGAACAAAAATAGTGGCTTAAGCACAATCTTCCAAATTGTTTACACTTAATTTCTATCCCATTAAAAGCAATATAAATAAACTATCCCATAATAAACAGGAGGCAGCAGCATTCGCACCTTCCTTTCTCACAAGGTAGAAATTCAGGGTTTGGTAGGGTTGCTCCCTACCTAACTCGGAACCCTAAAACATGGAGACCCTGCCCTCCACGTTGCCTTTTGCACCCACAACGCCAAAGGCATGAAACCCTAGAACAGGAAAGAGAGTGGGAATGCAACAGTTTGACATTAGGGTACGTAATCCATTCCACTGCAAGCTTCCCCATCGTCCTCACCTTCTCCTCCATACATATTCCGAAAAGCTCCAAAAGCTGCCATAGCCCAACACCCATTGCCTGCCTACGATCTTAATCTAGGGTTTGGTCACAACCCTACCATATCCCTTTAATCGAAGATATGGCTTTGTCTAAACACAGTATCATATCCCGAACCCATGCAATTAGAGGTTGTTGGTGAAGATCGAGAAGGGTCCTCTCTTTTCTGCGTGTGGGGAACGAGATAGATGGGAACAAAGGAGATCGGATGCTCTTCGATATTGTGCGATTGTGATCCGTAGGGGTGAGGTCTAAGGGAAGGGAAAGTGTTCAATGGCCAACCAAAGTAAAAAAAAAGAAGCAAAGGCATGCAGTAAATAGCATGCCGTGCAACCTTAATTACTTTGTGTCTTGAGGGTGATTAGGGTTTCTTTTTCCTTCTTCAGCTCATCTTTTGATTGTCAGCGATTTGCGCGGCATCGGATGCTCCATAGCGTAGCATTACTTTTAATCATCTTTGCTGGTTTCTAGCCTCGCGAACTCTACTGCTCGATTTCCTTTATCTACGGTGTCAAAGTCTTCATTTGCTTAACTGCAGGAGGGAGTGCAGCAGACTCTGCTGCAGGCATGTGTGCCGCTTGATCTTGATCGAGCAGTTCGCACGATTTGGCACTTTTTGTGGGTCTGTACCGTGCAAAATCGTGTGAATCGCTCGATCAAGATCGAGCGACTCCCATGACTACAGGCTACAGCAGGCACAACACCACAGCAGAGGATCCGTGTCCATAGGGATGTCGAAAATTTCTCAAGTTCGATATTCACTCAGATTCGGCTCGCGAAAAGTTCGATCCAGATTCGATTTGAAAATAAATGAACCGAACATGGATACAAGTTTAGACTCGATTAAATAAGGGATTTTATCACTTGTGCCCCTCCGAGATATCGCAATATCAGTTATACCCCTATCTTTTTGGTAATATCAGTTGTGCCCCTAACTTCTTGCTCCGTCACCAGTTGTGCCCTTCCGTCAGATTGACCGTCAAAAAATTAAAATAACCATGGTTTATTCAAACCATGGTGTGGTTAAGAAGGGTATTATGGTCCATACCCTTCTTCATCTTCTTCCTCCTCCATTTGCAAGCGGTCGACAGAAGCTGGAGCTTGCGGGGAAGGGGGGGATTGCAGGTAGGTTTCAACGGGGGGTTGCAAGCGGGAGGTGGGTGGGGGTCGTCGACAGGAGCACGCAGGGGGCCTTGCAGATCGGGGGCTGCGGGCGGGAGGGGTCATCGACAGGAGTTGTAGCTTGCGCGCAGGGGTTGGGGGAGGGGGTCCGGTAACACCTTCATGCAAGCTGGGGGGTACGGTTCTCCTCCAGCGCACGCCGCTGATGGTCGCCGCCACGTACGGCAGCGTCCGCGTCCTCGAGTTCCTACTCTCGCACCCCACCGTTAATGTCGGCTGTGCCGCCGCGCAGGACGGCGCTACTGCCCTGCACTACGCAGGACGCCGTCCGCGCCCTTCTCGCGGCCGATGCGGACTCGGATGTCCTTGACTCCGACGGGAATCGACCTGTGGACGTCATCGCCTCCCTGCCGAACGCCTCGGACCGTAGGATCGATCTCTTGGAGCTTCTCGGCGGGCTTCGGGTGTGGACGAGCTCATCGAGCTCCTCCCCGCCGCTATCCGCTTCCCCTGACGGGGATGCGGGTGGATCGCCGTCTTCCAACTCGACATCGTCTCCGATCGCCGGGAAATTCCCCGAGAAAAGGGAGTATCCGCTCGATCCCTCGCTGTCGGACATAAAAAACAGCATATATTCCACCGACGAGTTCAGGATGTTCTCGTTCAAGTCAGGCCGTGCTCGAGGGCGTACTTGCACGACTGGACGGAGTGCCCGTTCGTGCATCCGGGAGAGAACGCACGGCGCAGAGATCCGAGGAAGTTCCACTACAGCTGTGTGCCGTGCCCGGACTTCCGCAAGGGTGCATGCCGCCGCGGCGACCTCTGTGAGTACGCGCATGGTGTGTTCGAGTGCTGGCTTCACCCGGCGCAGTACCGGACCCGTCTCTGCAAGGATAGGGGACCTCTTACTAACACCTTCGTGCAGGCTGGGGGAGGGGGGCTTCGATAGGGGCGGGGGGAAGTTCTCGATGGAGCTTGGTTCTGGAGGAGGAATGAGAGGAGTAGGTGGTCGGTGGAGGGAGGAGGCGGAGGTACTTGCCGGAGGATGAAGTGGAGGAGGAGGTCAGAGGAAGGGGACGACGAGGTGCTGCTGGCAGATTGGAGGAGGGAGGAGAGGCGGCGCGGGGCAGGGGCGAGGGCAGAGAGGGAGGAGGAGGAGGAGCCGGAGGAGGAGGAAGAGGATGGGCAAGAGGAGGAAGAAGAAGAAGAGGATGAGGAAGATGACGTAAAATGACCTCCTAACCTTTTTTAAAGTAGTTCCGCCTATGTCCTCAAAGTTAACGGCCATTTGCACTGTGGATGGACGGTCACTAACCCGAGGGGCACAAGTGATAAATTAGCAAGTTTTGAGGGGCACAACTGATATTACCAAAAAGATAGGGGCATAACTGAAATTGCGATATCTCGGAGGGGCACAAGTGATAAAATCTCATTAAATAAACACACCAAATTTAAAAATAGTTTCGCTTAGGTCTGATTCATTAAAAGTTCGATACACACGTATATAAACATATGTACGAATCCTTATCCTATTAATTAGTGGACCTTATTTAGGGATAAGTAGATTTTATCTTGCGATAAATGGACTTTGTCTCGAGATAATTGAATATTACGAGATAAGTAGATTTAATTTTTATCTCGATTTTAATTGTTCCTAAATAACTTGTTACATTGTGGTTACAATGTTATCTGCATGTCATTACTTTTTTCTTCTTTATCCTCAAACCAACTATCCCCACCTTATTCCACATTCCTCGTCCTAACGGATGTATAAACATAGTTCAATTATATATTTTCCAAAGAAAAGAATCCGTATTATTCTATTATTCAAAAGACGAAGAGAGTTAGATAAAGAACAATAATGAATGAATATTTATTCTAATTTTATATATGAACGAATTTTTTTGCTCTCATAAGATCACTCCTCTTATATATATATATATATATATATATATATATGAGAAAAGGGAGTATGCACCGGCGGGTGCATCTAACTAGCTACACTCGGCCATTTTTCTTATTGGTTTTTATTTTTTAAAAAAAAACTTATGGAGATTTACTTAGTTTATTGACAAGAATATTTATTTCAAATTTCATGCAAAACAAACACTTCTAGCATGCCCATCTAGATATGGTCAATTTCAATAATTTTGAAATTGGTAAAATGTCATAGCCTTGATGGAGATGATAGAAATGTCGAATTTAGTTGAAATTGGTATGGTATTATGGTGATATATGGTGATTTAAATCCCCCTAGATTTCATTTCAAAAACACAAAAAACCAATGAAAAAATGGCCGGGTGCAGCTAGTTAACTACACCCGCTGGTGCAGCTTCCGGTATATTTATTTTTTCCCTTTCCACTCCCTCTTGTCGGAATAACCTCAAGTTCGATATTCGTTTAGATTCAATTCAGTTAGATAGATGTTAGATCCCGATCCAGTTCGAAAATAAACGAACGAACATAAACACAAATTCAGATCTAATTAAATGAACAAATCGAATTTAAAAGTTATAATGATGAATTTCATATCTGTTGTTATATCATTAATGATGATCCATATAACGGCGCTTGTTGCTTACTATTTTTTCAAAAATTTTGCTAATCGTTATTAAATTTTAAACTGAAAAAATTAGTAACAATTGCTATATCCCGTTTCTATCGGCCCATTTCGTCATAATAATTATAAAGTAGCTAGTTATCGTCACCTCTTGTAAATCAAGAGTAATTCTCTTCTTAACTCTGATTGAGACAAAATCTTTAGGATGTCGTTCAGTAGATAAATAAGGGAAATCTATAAGGAGGGCTATGGATTATTTCCGTTAGATTGGAGAGAGTGGATAGGGAGGAATAATGATAGTTAAATTATATAGTTAAATCGTAGTAATTTGATATTATAGAGAGGATATATAGTTATTTATATATTTTTTTACAATAGGGAGATAGTGATGGAAGTTTTGTCCCTCATGTTAACTACATGACCAAACCATTGACCTCTCAGATTAACAACTCATAGGATAAATCGATGAAAGAGAGATCAATAAAATCACAAGCACTTGAAAAAAGTGACGAAAAAAAGTTTGAACGAGCATGCATCTTTGACATGAACTTTGCATGAGTAAAGGGCTATTTCATTTAGACCCCCCGGACCTTTTCACTTTTAGGTCAAATCTAAATTTTCGCGGGAGAAAGATGGGTGTGGTTTTGGGCGGGAGAGGGAATCGATTCTGGGTTCGAAATTTGGAACCTTCACTCCCCATTCCCCATCTTTATCCCCTCTCTTTCTTTGCTCTCTTTCTTTACCCAAAAAAGAAGGGAGAGGTGAGGGAGATGGGATGATGTTTAAACGCTGTTTGGGAAGGCAATCTAGATCCAAGCATAATTGGATTCGATGAGGCCGGTTGTGCATACTCTCGATTCATCGAACAAGCGTAAGGTTAAGAATGCCATGAATCAGAAGGGATACCGTGATCGGAATCCAAATACAAACCTGAACATTCATCCACCACTCAATCCGAGACACTTTAGAGACCGATCGATCATCGTAAGGATCGTAAAAAGGAAAAGTTATGCCGTTGTCATCGAGGACGTAGTCCAGTTACAAATGAGGACTCAGACCCATAGATGGCACCTCAAGGGAAGGGAAAAGGACAGTAGCCTCCACAGACGGATTTGGGCCAGGGACCGACCATAACCAAGTGAACGCTTAGTTGTTTGTGTCCATACATGCCATACATCAGTAACTAATGGGGAAGGCTTTAGTCCAGACCGCATTTCAGGATATACTGAATGATCTATGGAATAGACCAGCAGGAGGAGGAGGCAGACCCCATGACGACCCTGACGAAGAAGAACCAGAACGTGAAAGGCAGAAACCCACACAGAAAGAGACATATAACCTTGGAGACAGCCAGATTACCAAGTGGATCCTCATCCCACCGGTACACACTCACTTTGAGCTCAAGTCGTAGTTCCTTGCTCTTCTACCATCATTCCGAGGAGCCGCACATTCACCTACAGCAGTTCTCACGCATCTGCCGAACTACCCACACTACCCCAACATTCCATTGGATGTAGTGAAGTTGACGGCGTTCCCATTCAACCTTCAAGACAATGTCCTATACTGGGTCAATCATCTGAGAAAGGTTGTGATGACCTGAGAGGAACTTAAATCTACATTCTTTCACAAGTTCTACCCTCTCGATTGGCTCAACTAGATGTGAACCAGGATTAATAACTTCTCCCAAGCTACCCACGAGTTTATTCATGAAGCTTGAGAGCGATTCACAGACCTGCAGGAGAAGTGCCCCATCACGAGATACCGAAGACCAGCATGCTCCAAAACTTTTTTGGAGGCCTGAATATAGAAAGCCAAAGACTTGTAGATGCTGCACGCGGAGGATCTCACACATATTTATTCGTTTGTATGTACCAGAACAGGGATTATGGATCATTAAGAAATCCATATTGAACAGCTAGGCTAAGATCGATGAACGTACATGTTAATTTAAAAAGCTAGATAACTAATGACAGCTTAGTCGACGAGAGCATCAAGTAATCACAGCAGTGTTGATCAGATGCCTTGAGAGATCAGAGTAATTAAATGGCATCTTAGTGGACGGGAGCATCAAGTAATCACAGCTCATATGCTCATGTCGGCCTCTGCAGCTTTGCTTCCACGAAGGTGGAGGCATCTCCCTCCTTTTATTTACTTTAATTACCCAAACCCTAATTCTTCCCATCAATCGCAAATAGCAGTGTGCATTTAATCTGAAATGCCTTGAATTCTAACTCATCAGTTGAAGCTTATCCCAACGGTAGAGGTGAAATCGGATCAAAGATCGGCGTTTTCACCGCAAAAATTGATCTATAATGACGGTTTTTTCAAAATTCGTCACTAAATTAACCGTTGTTAAATATATAACGACGATGTTATTCGTTGCGAAATGGTTTTTTCGTACTCGAAATTATCGACGGATATCATATATGTTGTTATGCCATTAGCAACGGTCCACATAGTGACGCTTATTCGGTGCTATTTTTCAAACTTTTAATTAATCGTCGCTAATAGTACAAGGAAAATAAGTCGTGGCTACAGAACTATGCCCACGGATATAGAGTTTGTGGCCACAAAATTGGCATCTGGTCACAACTCGTCGTGGCCAGTAGTCGTAGGTACAAGTCTCATCGCAAGAATTCTCTAACCATGAATATGCCATCGCCACTACAAGTGATCACAAACTTGACGTGGCTACAACTCTTGTTGAAGACTTTGGCCACGGATTGTAGCTACAGGAAACTAGTGGTCACAGAATTATCATGGCCACAAGTTTCCGTAGTCACATTTCGTGACCACAACTCATTTTTCTTGTAGTGATTTTGAACTAAGAAAATATCGATGATTAGTTGATATTTTGAAAAATAGCAATGGATAAGCATTGATATATGGACCATTACGAATGACATAACGACATATATGATATTCATCGCTAATTTTGAGTACAAAAATTCATTTCGTAATAAATAAAATCGTCGTTATATATTCAAGAAAGGCTTATTTATTGATAGATTTTAAAAAAATAACTGTCACTACAACTCTCAATTTTGTTGCAGTGAATTGCATGAAATTGCGGAAATGACCGAGAAATCGCACGTAAAAACCGTGGTGTCACATCCTTCAAAACAGATGGCAGATTGAATACTGGATAATAATTGAAATATTTTATAAATTATCATTAATATATATTAATGTATCGTGCTTCTTAGACATTAAACAAATATTAAATGTAATTAGTTAGTAATAACCTTAGCAAATATGAGTAAAAAATGTGAGTTTTTTAGGTGTAATTATAAATAATCTACAATTATAATTATAACTAAAATTCCATCTGTAAACTTTTTTAGAATTTTCAGTTAACACTGTCAATCCATAGGAGGTATAATAATACGTCCCCCTGTTTAAAAAATGGGTAAAACGGGGCTGCCTCATGGGGGAGCTAACTTGGCTCCCTCACCCCATTTCACTCAGTTTTTTTTATTTTTTTTCAAAATTTCTTCCATATATTTTCATCAATATATTCTTATATTATATCATTAAAATTTCGTGCGAAACAAACACTCCTACGACCTCTATCCAGACGGGATCGTTTTTAGCAATCATGTTACCGTTAAAAATTGTCTGTCTGGATGGAGGCTATAAGAGTCTCTTTTTCGCACGAAATTTTAATAACATAATATAAGAATATAGTGAGAAATTTCACGGAAGAAATTTTCGAAAAAAAAATATAAAAATCGGACGAAATGAGGCAGGAGAGCTCCCCCATGGGCAGCCCCATTTAACCCTAAGGGGGTGTTCGTTTGGAGGATAAGGGGGAATGGAATAAGGAGAATAAGCCCCCAACACGCTTCCCCGTGGTACGACTATTCCCTATTATTTCATCTTATTTCACTCTTATTCCTATCTTTATCCCACCTTACCTACTTTTATTTCACCTTATTCTCTTTACTCTTATCCTCCAGCCGAACGGAGAATAGACCCTTATTTCCCTTATTCCTCATCCTTATTCCTCCTTATTCTCCTACCTAACAGGCCCTAAAAAATACGTATGGGAAGAAAGAGCCTACAGTGGCGGCGGCTGCCGACGAAAGGACTCCGCAGGGCCTAGAAAATATAAACCAGTTCAGTAAGGTATTAAAAAAAGGTTAGGGGGTCAAAGACAATAAATAAAAAAAAGTGTTTTGAATTGGGAGATCACGGCGTGATGGGCGGATACTCTGATGGGGCTCTGTGGTGTCTCTGTTTCAAATCTCCCCAACTTTTTTATTTTAATTTTTTAAATGTTTCTCTCTCTCTCTCTCATCTTTAACGAAGACTCTGATCTGAGCACTATTGGAGTGATGGTGTTTTCTTCTGGTTGTCGTCTGTGCACCCTCCTCATTAGTTCTGTCCAATTCACATATCTATATGATTTTTCTATATTTTAAATAGAGGTCCCTCTTTGATCAAGACAAAACGTTACCTACCTACTTTCATGGGTAAAAATTTTCAGAATTTTTACATTCATAACTCTGAGTAATTTCGTAATAACATTCATAATCCTGCATAATCGTGAATTAAACTCAGGATCCTAAATAAGTATGTCGTCTTACACCCACAACCTTCCATTACTTTACTTCATTATCTCAATCAGATGGTTGAGTTAATCTAATCAATCAACGATCTAACTGTAACTTCCCAAGCTTAGGTCTCCGGTTTGTTATCGAGGAAAACTGATCCTGACAACTTGTTGGGTACGAGCTCAGATGGACCCGTTGACAACCAACCAAAATGCTTAAGCTCGGGTTATCAAGTAGTAGTCCCCACCACTTATAAACCACACCCACACTTCGTGAGTTTTGGGTATGTCACTATGTTTGGGGTTAGGGTGTTACAACCTCCTCCACTTATATTCGCAACGTCCTCGTTGCGACATGGCTCGTCACTCATTCCCAGTGACGGTGACGGCTGCACGTTCCGAGTAGCCATTTCCTCCTACCTTTTTGTAGGGGTGGCTCCACCTCTCGAGTATCCCTTTCCACTATCAGAGGGAAATTTAGCTCTGATACCATTTTTAATGTCCCGGGCTTAGTACCCCGGTCCGTTAACGAGGAAAACTGACCCTGACAACTTTTTGGGTTCGGACCCAAATGGATCCGTTGATAACCACCCAAAATGCGTAAGCCCAAGTTATGAAGTAGTAGTCCCCACCACTTATAAAGCATGCCTACACTTCGTGAGTTTTTAGGTATGGCACTATGTTTGGGGTTGGGGTGTTACACTAACGGATGGGATTAACCTAAATAAAAAAGAATCCCACCCTTTTCTCTTAAGCCAGCACCTGCAACTAAACGTGGGGATCTTGCATACGAAACGTTGGTGGAAGAAGGTTGTCGCAGGAATGAGGGTGTCGACAGGGGCCTGCAGGGAGCGAGGCGTTGTTGGAGCTTGACGATGGTGGAGGGCAATGGCAGGCCAACAGACGGGCAGGTGCAGAGGAGCGGTGGAGGGCAGCGGCAGGACTGGGTGGACTTGGGGAGCTTGCAGAGGGGGAGGGGGATTGAGAGGCACAATGGGTTTGACGAGTTTTCACTGCGGCGGCGGGGTGAGCTTGCAAGAAAGGGAGGGGGGCTTTGTCGGGGGAGCTTGCAGAGGAGGGGTTGGGGGTAGCTTCGAAGGAGAGTTTGCAGAGAAGGGGCAGGAGGGAGGGAGGTTGCTTGCAGAGGTGCGGTCTGGGGGGGGAGGGGGGTTTGCCTTGTCGATGTCGACGGTAGGGAGGGTGGGGAGCTTGCAGGAACCGGGGGAGCTCGCAGCTACTATCTTGATTTACTTGCTTTGATTCAAACCATCCCACCAGAAAGGAACAAAGTAAAATATCTATCCGTGACAAATTAAGATGGGCCAAGACATGATGAAAGAAATCAATGCTTAAATTCTTATAACACTACAGGGCATAGCCTCTGCATGCAACCAAAGTCCATGTTGCCTTCATGATGGCATTGACCCTTTTCTCATGACAAACATCAAGCTTTCGACTAATATGATGAAATCATCTCCATCCTCAGTAAAACACCTTACACAATACAATTTGTAAAAAAATCAGGGATAATGCATGTTGTGTATGAGCATGTATTAGTCGTAAAAAACCCTTTCTCCTTGCTCTTGTACTAGCTTGTCTCAACTCGAGCAAAAGAACCATGAGGCATGCCATCTTCAATGGTTGAGGGAGGTAGGAGAAAACCTCCTTTAGATTGATGTTTTATCACGACCCAGATTCGAGATCGTCGAATACTCCCCTTTACAGGATTTGGTTATTCATCAATAATTTTATCCAATAGTAGATAACAGTCGAAAACATATTGCAATGAATTTTCTGTAAAGAAAGTATCTCACAGTTTTTCCATTCATAAAATAAAGCTTACGTAGTAAACTTTCCCACTCTATTCTTTTACATGTACATCAAGCTACAAGAAAAAGACACAAAGAACTACTAACTACCTTAGAGTAAAAGCTATTGTTGTTGGTTAGCTAGTTCTGTCCTTGCAATGGCTCACCGATTAGGATAAAGATTAGTGAGTGCTAGGTAACAAATAAGAGAAAAGAAGACAAATATGGTAAGTTTGTAAAACTTATTATTTTAGAAAAAAAATCTATTTCCTCCCACCAACCCCTGTTTATTCTATTCCACGTCAGGGATTAGTACATGTAATTTGCCTCACCTCTATTGGACTCTGGAGTTATGGACACTTCGGGATTGGAGGTTGTGTTAATTTGATGAGCTTATATCGCTACACATCACCTCGACTAACCCTCCAATACTATTCTAACTCTTTTATTTCATTATTTAGAGTTCCAATCCTTTAGCCTGACAAATAACTAATGACAAAAAAACTCATTAAAAAATGGTTTTATTACAACATGTATCTCCATTTCCATCTTACTACATGTCATTTCGCATTCCAAATGATTGATAATTAATCCCCTTAAAGGGAACAATCAACATTTTTATTTACATTTTTTAGCAATCAAAGACTATTACAAGCTCATTTTGATTGACAAATTGTATAAGTTGATCAATGAAACTGACTCTAAGAAGCAGGAGATCTTTGATCGAATATCAGGTTATATGTTCCTTAGACCATTCTATTGTTTCCATCTCACTTGGAATAGTTTATCGATCTAAAACATGCATAACGAAGAGAGATGTACTCGTTCTAATTATAATGATCTTTCTTCTCTGGTAGTCGCGAGAGGTGACTGACCACTATTATATTTGATTGTTCTTTTCTTCATGTACTTTCGTGATGGTAATCGATTGTGTATCCGCATCCATATAAGATGATCCGTATCTGAGGGTTCCTTTGGTATCCACAGAAGCGATATCGATAATTCATATTGCCAAAACTTAAGTGGTCTAAAGATAGAAGCAGTGAGCTCCCACTCCGATGACCAGGTTTCCAATCCGACAATTTCGTTGAGCTAAAATTAAAAATCAATTTTCCTTTTTTAGATAATCATAGGTGAGAAGATATTACATAGAAATTGACGGGAGACGGGCAACAAGCTGCGCCGCCAATCCATTTTGAATTTTCCTTTGTATTTTCAACAAATAAGTGTATCCAACGAGTAATCATTTGCTACTCATTTGACTCCAAATGATTTTTCTAATATTGTTTAATCACGTGTCATCCCTATTTCCATAACTTGAATAATCATTTTTTATTGAAATTTTAGGTTTTCACATATTCCTTTTAAGTCCCATGCAAAAGTTCTATTTCTTTGTGTCAGTGTGAATAATGTGATTGATTCTTGTTCCTTGTTTATTTCTTGATTATGAGAAATTAGAATAAGTTGTTGGTTATTATGGAATAAGTGACAATCTTTCCTAAATAAACGGTGTGAACGTGAGATTATTAATTTAATTATCATTATAAAAGGAAGATAAAAGTTATTTAATGAATAATTCTTGAATAAAAAAATAAGAAAGCTCGACATGAAAAAGAGAAGGATTTTTATTAGTTTTGCTCCTCTGAGATATTACAATATCAGTTATGTCCCTTCTTTTTTTAGAATATCAGTTGTACCCCTACCTTCTTGTAAAATTCACAATTTTGCCCTTTTGTAATACCAGTTATGCCAAAGGACAGAACTGTAAATTTTGCAAGAAGGTAGGGATATAACTGATATTCTAAAAAAGTGGCATGACTGATATTACACTATCTTAGGGGGACACAACTGATAATAACCCAAAAGAGAAAATACAGATTATCTTTTCTTATTCTCCAACCACCACATATGTCAAACCTTATTTTCCTACATTTACTTAACAATTAATCCTGCATTTAAGTTATACATACACAACATTTATTCCTACCTACAACACAAAGAAGGTGAGACCCTTTTGTTTCCACTCCCAACACCCTTTACACTCTCCATGTTATTAGCAGGAGGCTGCTCCTTGTCGTAAGCCCTTCCCAAGACGAGATCCCAACCGTCCATCGTCATCCAAAGGTCAGAAAAGCACGTGAACCACTTCCCCCCGCAACTCGTGTTGTTCTCGAAACGAAAACGAGGGAACGGGTGAGGGTGTGGTAAAGTAAAACAAAGGGTTTTTATGGTTTGTATCCCTGTAAGATATTATAATATCAATTATACCCTTCTTTTTTTGAGAATATCAGCTATGTCATAGTTGATATTCTAAAAAGGTATAATTGATATTATAATATCTTACAGGGATACAATAAAAGAGAGAGGAGCCGCTGTTGTTCTCTTTTAAGAAAATTCCTTTAAAAATTACAGGAAAGTTTTACAAAAGCAGCCGTGAGACCTGTCATGCTTTATGGATCTGAATGTTAGCCTGTGAACCATAGACACGTGCAGAGAATGAATGTAGCAGAAATGAAAATATTAAGGTAGATGTATGGACAAATACGTAAAGATTGGATTCACAATGATGCAATAAGAGAGAAAGTTGGTGTAGCTCCGATCGAGGATAAGATGCGAGAAAATTGCTTAAGATGGTTTGGACATTTGCAAAGAAGATCAGCTGATGCACTAGTTAGGAGATGTGAGTGTTGGGATGTTGAGCCGGCTAAGAGAGGGCGAGGACGACCCAAGAAGTGTTGGAAATAGACCATACGAAGAGATCTTAGTTTTGTGTATATAAACCCGGGATTGACCCAAAATAAATCTGAATGGAGGCGAAGAATCCATGTAGCCGTCCCTACTTAATTGTGGGGAAAAGGCTTTGTTGTTATTGTTGTATCAACTATGCCTCTGTCTTCTTACAAAAATAACAGTTTTACCCTTTTGTAATATCAAGTATTATAAAGTGAGGGACATAACTGATATTGCAATATCACATAAGAGCATAACTGATAAAAACTCCACAATAAAGTATCAGGTACTTTTATGAGATGCCGCTGAAGGATATGATAATTAGTATATGAGCGTGAAATGAAACTCCCTTGTATATCAACAGTCAAAGGGTGCATAGGAAAAAGAGGGAAAGTGGGGTTAAATTTGTCGGGTGAAAATACTTATTGCAGTATAAAAACACCCCACCGACTCCTCTCCTCTGGATACAAACAAACCCCACATGGGATGTTTAGTGAGAGAGACAAGAGAGAGCGGGGGGTAAATCAATAAAATAACCAAATAAACAGTTATCATTTATGTTGCCTTCCGTGCATTGAATAACTTAGGTGAAACAAGCCATGGTGCATTTATTTTTAAATTTTATTCTTGGTCTTTTTACGCTGAAGTCCATGTATTATAGGGTTTGTTACAAGGATGCCATCGAATTATGGAAGACCCACATTTTGGTCCTACTAGATCCGTCGATGCCAATCCGGACTTTTTTGTTTACGCCCAACCCGCATTTGTTAAGCCTTTGTTCGTTTGGAGAATAAGCATTGGAATAAAGAGTTTATTCTCTGTTCGATACGATTCTCAAGAGTACGACTATTCTCATCTACAACCCATTATTTCACCTTATTTCATCTTTATTCATATCTTTATTCTTCTTTAACTACCCTTATTTCACCTTGTTCTCCTTATTCTTATCTTTCCAGCCGGATAGAGAATAGATCCTTATTTTCCATCATTATGCAGGCTTATTTCCGAACCAAATGCACAACAACATTTTACAACAAAAATAATTATATCGTAGATTGTACTCACAATCGAGCATATGAACCCTCTTAATAGTTGTTTGATTGATCTCGACACTTGACTTCGAAATAGCAAGGTCCTAAATATCGGTTTCGTTCACCATTTCAGTGACCGATCGAAATAGAATTTTGATGGAATTTCAGTCGAAATTCTACGAAATTTCAGTCATTTTTTGTAATAGGGCCCTCATATTTCGGTCATTTCGATCATTTCGGTCGAATTTTGATTTCTAAAAGATATCGATATTCGACAGAAATTTAACCGAATTTCGTTGAAATTTGAGACCATGCTAAATAGAAAGCGAGCTAGTGAGGGGGTAATATAGAAAAACTTCAAAACTCAAGGACCCTGGTGAGAAAATCACCCCTCCAAAAGATTCGGGGAGGCGGAATGCAAAACTCCCACCTCAATTTATTACACTGCCATTGTGCAGTAAAGTGGCCACTCCTCCTCCATATATAGCCCCACACCTTGAGCTCCTCATCTCCCCCCACCTCCTTCCCCTCTCCCCACTTCCACTTGTAGGTTTCGCCAGGAGTTTTAGCTTGGTGATTCCCAACCCCCATTGCCGCAACCAAGATCTAAGCATTCTTGGGTTGCTGTGCATTTCCCTGTAGATTTCTCCTATCCTCTCCCTTTTCTCAGCTTTTTGTGGTGTGGGTGTAGCTGCCATTGCCATGGGTGGTGCTTTTCTTGCGAGTGTTGGTGTGGTCTTGGCACTTTTGGTGCCATTGGCCTGTGGTGGCGGCCATGACTACGGGAAGGCCCTCAGCAAGAGCATCCTCTTCTTCGAGGCACAGAGATCTGGTCCCCTGCCTTCTACTCAGAGGGTTACTTGGAGGGCAGACTCTGGTCTGCTGGATGGGAAGGCCAGTGGGGTAAGAACACCTTTTCTTCTCCACATTTTCTTGCATTTTTTTGTGGGTCATAGAGAACTAGCATTATTGTTATTATTTCCTGTGTTTTTTTGAAAAAAAATCGATTTTTTTGAGTTTGGCTTTGTGGGTACTTGGGAACTGTGATCTGTTAGTTTCTGTTATCTTCCTGCTAGGCTGGTGGCGATAGTAACACACATATGTCTCTCAAAAGGCTCTAGATGTCATTTTCGAGGATCCCAAGCAGAGAGCCCCTGATAGGGATCCATATTTAATTATACAAAAATGAAATCTATTTCAACATTTTAAAATAATATCACCAACTCCTCGACCTCAGATCTACCATTTTTCAAATAAAAGATGAACACTTCTCTTGTCTACATATCATTATGAGTAATTTTGTTCTCAAGTATCATACATATTTCATCAAATCTCAAGTGGATTCACTTCTATGTCTGTTTTTGGCAGAAAGGCCATTGAATTAAAATAGTTGTTGATTTTTTATGTATTGTGGGTTGCAGGTAGATCTGGTTGGAGGGTACTATGATGCGGGTGACAATGTGAAGTTCGGGCTCCCAATGGCCTTCACCATAACCATGATGTCATGGAGCATATTGGAGTATGGGAAGCAGATAGCAGACAAGGGGGAGCTTGGACATGCCATAGAGGCTGTTAAGTGGGGCACAGACTACTTAATCAAGGCACATCCGGAGCCCAATGTGCTCTACGGAGAGGTGATCACAGTTTCTCCACTAATCCCATTTCCATGTTTTGATCTTTGGATAGTTTGGTATTTTATAGTATGTTTGACAGTGTTTATTTTGTTAGTTGAAGTGTAATCTTAGGATATGTTATGTCTAAGTTCCTGTCCACTGTTTTCTGCAACTTCCATCCTTAAATCTGTATCCCTTTCTTAGGATTTGGTCATGTTTTCTTTATCTTATAATTTCTCTTCCTTGGTTAGAGTTATCTTGGATTGAAGTTAATTTTTTAAAAAAACAAAACATGTAATTTGTGAGGTTTCTTCCTCAGATTTGGTTTATTAACCTCGCTTCTAATGGTCCTCGAAGTGGTAATAATTTTGTGCTGTTTATGAGCTTTACATCTTTAGAACAGTCTTGGACTTCCACTGTAACTTCTGCTAAAAGAAATGGTACCAAAAAATTTACTTCAATTGCATTTACTGAAATAATTGAGAAATCTACTGAAACTTGGTTTACTAACCTATATTACCCTTTTTTGGAGTTGTAATTTTGTGCAGTTTATAAGTTTTACATCTTTAGATTATTTCCTCGAAATAGTGTTTAACTCTATGTTGGAAAAATATAAATATTGAAATACTTAGATCTTTCCCATGGCAGGTGGGTGATGGGAACACAGATCACTACTGCTGGCAGCGGCCGGAGGACATGACCACCTCCCGAGCTGCTTACCGGGTTGACGTTAACCACCCTGGATCTGACCTTGCCGGTGAGACTGCAGCTGCCATGGCTGCAGCTTCTATGGTGTTCCGTCGATACAATCCTTCCTACTCCAACGAGCTTCTCAGCCATGCCAAACAGGTTCGCATGTCTACATCACGTTATAGTTCTTACTCCAAATTTTCAACGTACTCAACTAAAGATGCATTAAACTTGTTATTACAGATCAACTCTTTATACGAAAGATAATAAGAAATGTATAGTTTTGCAATAAATGACCATTTACCTTTCCATCTACGTAGTAGTGATCATGGTTTCTTGCAGCTCTTTGAGTTTGCTGACAAGTACCGTGGCAAGTATGACAGCAGCATCACTGTCGCTCAGAAGTACTACCGATCCTACAGCGGATACGCGGTTAGCAGCATGAATCCAAAGTTGACGATGGTAAATCCGGACATTAAAAACTGATAGCTGTGAATTTCTTGACTTGTCGCAGGATGAGCTCCTCTGGGCTGCTGCGTGGCTCTATCAAGCAACGGATGATGATTCCTATCTGGACTACCTCGGCACCAATGGGGACTCCCTTGGTGGTACCGGTTGGGCCATGCACGAGTTCGGCTGGGATGTCAAGTACGCTGGAGCCCAGGTCCTGGTTTCGAAGGTACGTAGCTGCCCATAACCCATCCGGTGAAAGCCATAGCTCAATTGGTTTGAGCTAAATCTGATGATCTGAGGTTTTGAGTTGAGTATTCTTTGATGCAGTTCCTGCTGCAAGGGAAGGGAAGGCAGCATGCGTCGGTACTGGAGAGGTATCAGCAGAAGGCCGAGTACTTCTTGTGCTCGTGCCTCGGCAAGGCCGACCAGAATGTGCGTCGGACACCCGGTGGACTCCTCTTCCGTCAGAGGTGGAACAATCTCCAGTTCGTCACCAGTGCTTCCTTCCTACTGACTGTCTACTCTGACTACTTGTCATCCGCTGGAAGGAGCCTCAGCTGTGCGAGGGGCGGCGCAGCTCCGTCGGAGCTTGTCTCTTTTGCCAAATCTCAGGTATACATTGCCAAATTCAGATGCCACGAAAAAGTTGATTCATTTCAAGTCAGAGATCAGATTTTATGCTATAACATGATGACCAAGTTGTTGATAAGTTGCATTTACTAATTAAAGACTTCGCTGATCGATCAGGATTAAAGGCATATCGAACAAGTGAAATCATTCCATCTCATGATCGATTTGCTTTGTGATTTGCTATGTTTGTGTGGACTGCGGAGTGATACTCAGTAACATGTTCTTCCAAATCTAATCGCACGCGAATGGATTGTGATCATTACCCATATCTTAATATCTCATATGGAGATGAATCAAGCAGTGTTTCTTCTTAAAACAACAGGTGGATTACATTCTTGGAGATAACCCGAGGGCCACGAGCTACATGGTAGGCTACGGTAGCAACTATCCCCTACAAGTGCACCACCGTGCCTCCTCCATTGTCTCCATAAAGGTCAACCCTTCCTTCGTCAGCTGTCGAGGCGGTTATGGCACGTGGTACGCCCGCAAAGCTCGCGATCCCAACCTTCTTGACGGAGCGATCGTCGGAGGGCCTGATGCATATGACAACTTTGCCGACGAGAGGGACAACTATGAGCAGACGGAACCAGCTACATACAACAACGCTCCGATGGTTGGGCTTCTGGCCAGGCTTGCTGGTGGCGAGAGGGGTTATAGCCAATTGCTCCCAGGTATATATTTGGATTTTTTTAGTTTTTTGTTGATCGGAGAACATGTTCTAATGCACATTATGCGTTCCCTGTGTAGAAATGATTCCAGTCCCAAGCGAGTCGCAGAAGTTCCAGGCAAAGCCCACTCCATCTCCTCAATCTCAAGGTGATGTTCTTAAAGAATCTGAACTATAAATGAAAGATCTTCACAGATAGCATTTACCCACTTTTTGTGTTCATCTAAATGGTCGAATGCTGATCGATATAAAGTTTATCATGTTTTCTTCTCTGCAGTTCCCAAGTCCTCTGCTCCCATCGGCATTGAGCAGAAGCTCACAGCTTCTTGGGCTGCCAAAGGCAAAACTTACAACAGATACTCTGTCACAGTCACCAACAACTCCACCAAAACACTCAACTCCATCCGCATCACCATCTCCAACCTCTATGGTCCACTCTGGGGGCTGAACAAGTCGGGAGATGCCTATGGATTCCCTTCCTGGCTTGTCGATCTCCCTGCTGGAAAGAGTCTTGAGTTCGTATACATCCACGCCTCCTCGCCCGCCGACGTGTCTGTTTCTGGGTACACGTTGGCGTGATGCAAACGCACGCGGGCGGAGCGAAGGCCATGTCCTGTGCAGCTATACAGTATAGTTTAACATCTTCTACGACGAGACGACGATGAAGATGATATCTGCTCTTGTGTTTTTTTACTATCATGAGCCTTTTGGGTGTTTTGAGGGAGGAAAGGAGTGAAGGGCCTGAAGGAGAGTGCTCATCCTCTTTCTTCCTTTGATTGCCTCCAAAATTTGAAAGTTTTTAGGATTAGAGTTTTGTGGGGTTTGGAAAGGTTTTGGGTGGATGAAGGTGACCGCCCAACGTAAGGTTAAGAAGGGATTGTGTGCTCTTTTTTGTTGTGTTTGTTTGGTGTTATAGTGTCTTGAGCTATGGAAAATGTGCTCTGTTTTTGTGAGCAATATATAGCTGCTTATGTTATGTTATAGTAATCTTGAACTTGTCATGTGTTCTCAAAACTTTTGTTTTAGAACCTCAGATCTTGTTGTCGTTAGAGCTTGGTAGATTTTTGATTGGATGCTAGTCGTCAACCTTGATTGGAAGGCGATTTCTTGTTCATGATGGTGGTTGCATTGTTCGCCTAGAACGTTAGTAATTGTATCATACTAACTCCAACTCTTTCTCTCATTATCATATCCCACAAATGTAATGTCTCAGGTTTAGGTCTCTAGACCGTTAACGATGAAAATTAGTCGTGACAATTTGTTAAGTTCGGACTCAAATGGACTTGTTGGTAATCATTCAAAATACTTTAGTTCAAGTTCTCAATTGATAGTCACTGTTGATTACGAAGATTAGAGAAGACGAAGATTGACACCAGGATTTATGTGGAAAACCCTACGATGAGAGAAAAACCACACGAGCACACATAAGCCCTAATCTCCCTCACTAGAGATTAGGGGCTCTCTCTTCACTAGGGTAACAAGAAAGGAGGGGGAAGAGTACAATTTATAAGACGGTGGGTAAACGTTCCCTCATCCAAAGACCCGTTTACCCATTTAAGCAATACAGTTCAACACCCCCCTCAAGTTGGGCATACATATCGACCATGCCCAACTTGCCTACATTTTTCTCAAAAATCACCGTAGGCAACCCCTTTGTGAAGAGATCTGCAATCTGATCACCAGATTTCAAGTAGGGAAGACACAACTGACCATCATCAATCTTCTCACGGATGAAATGCTTGTCAATTTCGAAATGCTTCGTCCGGTCATGCTCAGGGTTATTGGCTAAGTTTATTGCAGCTTTATTATCACAAAACATCTTCACTTGCATGATGGGTTCAACACCCAACTCGGCTAGTAGAAGTTTCAACCAAACGACCTCAGTAACCCCATTTGCAAGGGTCATGTATTCAGCTTCAGCACTAGACCTGGAGACAACATTCTGTTTCTTACTTCGTCATATGACCAGGTTACCACACAGATAAACAACATACCCTGATGTAGATCGTCTATCATCCAAAGATCCAACCCAATCCGCATCGGTGTAGCCTTCAATGCTCACGCTATCTTTTTTTTTGAACAAAAGGCCTTTACCTGGAGAATTTTTGATGTAGCACAAAATTCTGTTAACTGCATTCATATGAACAGTTGTGGGTGCATGCATGAATTGGCTGACCACATTGACAGCGTAGGTAATGTCCGGTCTTGTGAGAGTGAGGTAAATTAATTTACCAACAAGTTTCTGATACCGCCCAGTCAGAGCTTCATTGAGAAGTTCACCATCTGTTTTGCTCAGTTTATGGTTAGCGTCTATAGGAGTAGAGACAGGCTTGCAACCGAGCAGGTCATAGTCCTGAAGTAAGTTGAGAGCATAGTTCCGTTGATTCAAGCACAAGCCACCAGGGGAATTTGCCATCTCAATACCAAGGAAGTACTTTAACCTACCCAGGTCTTTAAGTTCAAATTCTGTAGCAAGGACCTGCTTTAGGCAGAGTATTTCTGCATCATCATCACCGATCAAAATCGTATCATCGACGTAGACCAAAAGAACAGAAATTTTGCCGGCGCCTTTATTTATGAAGAGGGTATGGTCTCCATTAGCTTGATGATAGCCGTTGGTGATCATTACAATCCTGAGTCGCTCGAACCAAGCTCTAGGTGACTGCTTAAGACCGTACAATGCTTTCTTCAATCTACAACACTTGTTCTGTTCCCCGTATCCAAAGGGCATTTTCATGTAGACTTCTTCTTTGAGGTTGCCGTTTAAGAATGCATTCTTGACATCAAGCTGATACATCTTCCAAGAAAATTGCACGGCCAGGCAGATAATAATACGGACCGTATTCATCTTGGCCACAGGAGCAAATGTCTCAAGATAGTCTATCCCGTACTTCTGGCTATAACCTCTTGCAACTAAACGTGCTTTAAATCTGTCCACTTTGCCAGCAGAGTTATACTTAATCGTGAAGACCCATTTAGAACCAACAAGATGTGCACCTTTTGGAATGTCGACAACATACCAAGTGTCGTTCCTTTTTAGAGCCGCCATTTCATCGTCCATCGCACTCACCCACCTCGGATCACCTTTCGCTTCAGCCACATTCCTTGGAGGATCATGAGAGTCAAGAAGGGTTAGAAGGCTTCTATAACTCGAACTTACCTTAGAGTAGGAGACAAAATCCTCCTCGGGATACCGAGTAGAGGGCATGATCGACCTAGCAGCCTTGCGCATAGCAATAGGACGATTATCATGTAGATCTTCATCACCCTCGTTCACATTATTAAACATATCATTGGGTTCAACAATTTAAATATCAGGAATAGGAGAAGAGGAACTACTTACAGAGTTATCGGCACTTGGATCATCCGGGGATTGATTGGGATGTTGATTTAGTAGTAGATTATCCACAGAATCTCTCCTAGCATTTGTTATCTCCTCTTCCATTCAGAGCATCCATACCTCTGTCATTTTCACTGTTGTTACCAGCGGTAATTATATCCCCATGGTTATCATATGAATGCAGGAATTCATCCATAGAGTAAGTATTGGTAATAGCATCCATGGACTCCCCCTGAGACAAAGACTTCCCATAGTATGATTCACATTCATGAAAGGTGACATCTTTACTCACATATAATTTTCTTGATAACGGATCATAACATTTGTACCCTTTCTGAGTACTAGAGTAGCCAAGAAAAATGCCCTTGGTAGCCTGAGGATCCAACTTCCGTCTATCAGGACCAGAGTTGTGAACAAAACATATACAACCAAATACACGAGGAGCAAGAGCAAAGGGTGATTTGTCAGGATGCAACACAGAGAAAGGGACTTTCTTCTTAATAGCCATAGAGGGCCTTCTGTTGAGAAGGAAAGTGGCAATAAGCACAACCTCCCCCCAAAAACTCTTAGGGACATTATGCTGAAATAAAAGAGCACGGGTAACTTCCAAAAGAGATCTGTTTTTCCGCTCAGCAACGCCATTTTGCTGAGGAGTGTAGCTGCAAGATGTGTTGTACAAAATCCCTCTTTCTCGAAAAAAAGTCTGAAGAGACATTTCCAAATATTCCTTAGCATTGTCTGACCGTATTGTTTTTACTCTAGTATCATGATGATTTTCAACAATGAGAACAAAGTCTCTAACAATTTTAGGAACTTCACTGCGACTCTTCATTAAGTACACAAAGGTATAACGGGAGAAGTCATCAATGAACGTAAGAAAGTATTTGTGACCTCCTAAACTCACCACACTTGATGGACCCCAAACATCAGAATGAATCAGTTGAAAAGGAGCAGTACTTCTATTATTCGAAATGGGATAAATAGTTCTAGTGTGTTTCGACAACTGACACACTTCACAAGAGAAAACATCATGGTTCACTTTACTGCATAAGCCAGGAAATAAAAAAGAAAGGGTGGAGTAACCAGGATGGCCCAGACGATCATGCCATTTCTTCAGTTCACCAACATCTTCATTTCTTCTACCAGTAGCGGCTGCAACCCAAGCAGAGATGATCCTAGCAGGAAGACGATAGAGGCCATCAACTACTAAACCAATCCCAATCTGCTTCCCCGTCCCCAAGTCCTGCAGAACACAAGTGTTTGCATCAAAAATTAGACGACAGTGAAGGTCTTTAGCAATACGATAAACAGATAATAAACTGATTGGAAAATCGGGAACATGAAGAGCATCCTTCAAGATAAATTTATCGATAATGGATATACTTCTTTTGCCAGCCACCGTGACAGACGATCCATCCGCTAAGTTAACTCGGTCTCGTCCCGAAGCAAGTTTATATTCGTGAAACATCTTAGAATTTCCTGTCATATGGTCAAATGCCCCACTATCAATAATCCATTCATCATAAAAAATTTTTTTACCTTGGTAGGTTGCAGCAGCCATGGCTGCATTGATGACATCAGCATCACCCTTGGAGTTATCAGAGACCGATATCTTCTGAACGTATGCATGCAAATCCTTGATCTGATCAGTTGTCAACCTCTTTCCTTCAACAGTCATTGCAAGTGGTTTTTTTCCTTTGTTCGTCTTCTTTTCAGGATGAAGATCCCAACAAAAATCAATCTCATGTCCAGTTTTCTTGCAGTGTCCGCATTTCTTATCCCTCCAATACCCACTCTTGCCTCCTTTTGTCAACAAGGCAGATCTTTCAAACTGAGATACATGATCATCTTTCATAACAGTACGCCGTTGTTCTTCGGACTCAATAGTATGGTAGATCTCTTCAATGTCAGATCCAATCCCACCAGTCAAGAGTTGACTTCTGGTTGCCTCAAACTCAGCATTCAGTCCTCCAAGAAAAATGAAAATTCTCTGTTTCCAAGTCTCATCCCAGTATTTTTTTTTGATCCGTAGGGCTAGTCCAGGTATCGTCACAGTAGTAATCGATCTCTTCCCATTTGGTCTTTAACAAAGCATAATATCCAGCAACAGTCAATTCACCTTGTCTCATAGTATAAACATCCCTGCTTAATTGGTACATACAGATGTCTTGTTTCTTCTGCCCATACATACTCTCAGAGTGAGCCATTGGTCTCTAGCCATCTTCTTTCGAAGGATAAGCGGTTGAATATCGGATGAGACAGCATTAATGATCCAATTTCGGCATTGACTATCCTCGATGTACCACTGTTCATATGATTTATCAGTGACTGCAAGAATTTTTTTCGACCATCTATGTATCCTCCCCTACCCGGTGAAGCTAAGGCAATCTCCATTGCCGCGGACCACATTAGATAATTGTTTTTTGTCAATTTCAGAGTGGTGATATGAGCCGGAACATTGTCCAATTTAATGGTTACCACATCCTCAGTATTTTCTGAATCCATAGAGTGAGTAAAAGCACAAACACACCACAACCACAAGTAGAAAGAGAACTCACAGGAGGCGGCACAAGATGGCGGCACGAGAACGAGAACCTCAGGAATGTCACCAGGCACTTGAACACCACCCCACGCAGGGGTTTTTTTTTCTTTCTTCACGGAAGGGGCACACAGCCCTTGGCTTCACGAAGGACGTTCACGCAAATACCATGGGCTGGAACAACACCCCACTTGTTGTCTTTCCGCGGAAGGGAGTTCACGCAAGGGAGTTCGCGGGAGGGCGACACAGCCCTTGGCTTCACACGCAGGCAGAGCTTCACACGGCAGGAGAAGCTTCAGGCCAGGAGAAGCTTCACACACCTGCGGGTCTTCACGCAGGCGGGGCTGCAGGCAGGAGGGCTTCAAGCAGACGGGGCCTTCACGCCAGGAGGGGGGGTTTCACGCAGGTGGTGAAGGGAAAGGGGCGCCGGGCGCACCAATCGATTTGCAGGCGGGTTGATGCTGCACGAGCAGCTTCGCGTGGAGTGCCTTCTGGCGCCAGGAGTGCTAAAGACACCACGCGGGCCGGTGGTGGCGGCAGGTCCAGGCGGCAGGAGGCAGGCGGCAGGGGAAGAGTACAATTTATAATCTCCCTCACTAGAGATTAGGAGCTCTCTCTTCACTAGGTTAACAAGAAAGGAAGGGGAAGAGTACAATTTATAAGACGGTGGGTAAACGGTCCCTCATCCAAAGACCCGTTTACCCATTTAAGCAATACAGTTCAACAATCACCATTAATTATAACAACATGCAGTTTTTAGTTTCCAATGTAGGGTTATTTTTGGGGGTTGGTGTGTCATAACCTCTCACTTATAATCGTAACGTCTTCGTTTCAACATGGTCCATCACTGATTTCCACTGATAGTTTCGGTTACATGTTTCAGGTAGTTTTTCCCTTCTATCTCTTTGTAGAGGTGGATTCACTTCCTAAGTAACCTTTTCCGCTATAAAAGGAAAACTAGCTCTAATATAATTTATAACATCTTGGAATTAGGACCCCGAACTATTATCGAAGGAAATGAACTCTAACAACTTGTAGAGTTCGAGCTCAAATGGACTCGTTGGTAACCACACAAAATCATTAAGTCCAAATTTTCAATTAGTAATCTCCAACACGTATAACTCATGCCCATACTTCATGAGTTTCTGATATGGGACTACGTTTGCGGTTCGGGATGTTACAACAAAGATACACGGGATTGCCTTTTTATCAAACTTACCGTGCATGTGATCAAGTATGAAAATATAGCAAATTGAATCAAAATAATTGAGATTACCTTACAATTTGTTTGATCTTCCATAGTTTTTGAGAAGGAGACATGAAACCTAACTTTGGTTGAGGTAAGCCTTCGACCACACATGTTGACGTCTTTATACATACTGCCCAATATCGAGGTGTAACATGTTTTGCATGCAACATATTTCAATATACTTATATAAGACGTTGATTCTTTCCTTCTACAACTCCATTTTGCTGTAGTATATTTGGACATATTAGTTTTTCCAGGTTCCAACTTATTTGAGATAAATGGAAAAAATCTATAGATGTATACTCTCCAGCATTATTTGTCTATAAGATTTTTGTCAAAGTTCTTTAAACTTGGGGAGAAGCTGTATTTTTTCCTTAACAAAGAAGACCCAAACATATATTGAAAAAACAATGAAGGAAGTTAATATATACACTTCATTACACTTAGGCCCCGTTCCGGTACCAGCTTACCCACGGGTTAGGGAGGTTTATCTCCCTTGACCCACATCTCCCTCTCTTCCCGTGGGCCCCACTTTATTCCTTTTTTAAAAAAAATAAATAAATCAATTTTACATCATCAATCCTATCAAAAAATAATATATTATACCATCATATCATATAAAAATTATGAACTACTCCACTTCTACTCACTTTTCCAAACTTCAATACAATCACATCACAATAACTACTCACTTTTTAAACTCCAATACAATCATATCACTTCAAATCCACTTCTAACTCACCCCCAGTTTAACCCTCTATCCAAACACCAAAACACAAAAACATGTTACCCTCTACCAGTTTAACCCGCCTTAACCCGCCAACCAAACACACCCTTACGAAAGCTTGGTCGACTGGTTCAAACACATCTTAATGCATTAACGACGGTAGTTCCTTTGCTCGAAATCGATAGGCAATTGATGGGGCTTAGCATATTGCATCTAATACAAACTAGTGTCTTCTCAAACATATAACGGTGTAAGACCTTCGAACATTGAGTTTGCTATCATTCTCTGCGGCTTGTGATAGCTCACAGTAGGGTTGTCAGGAAAGTTCGAACTCGATGAGCTCAACTCGGACTCAGCCCATTAAGGGCTTGTGAGCCGGACTCGAAACCTTAACGAGCCCGAGCTCGAGTTGGGTTCTATGACTCGTTAGCTTATCGAGTCGAGTCCGAGTTGGGCATTGTTCAACTCAGAAACTCGACTCGATAATTCGTTTTCCATCTTAATAAAAAATTAAAACCATATATACCGAAACTTCCACATTTAGTTTGATATCAAATAGAGGTTAGCATTTTTCTTGCCCAAAAAGCTATAGAAAAGAGTATAAAAAATCAAGATTACAAATGTTATTTGCATAATTTAATGTATAAAATGGAACAATGACTCATTAAGAGGTTTATGAGCCTGCTCATTTGAGGCTCGTGAGCTAGCTCAGAAACTCATGACTCGATAAGAGACTCGTGAGTCAACTCATTTTGAGGCTCGTGAGTCAGCTCAGAAACTCGTGACTCGATAAGATGCTCGTGAGTCAACTCGAACTCGACGAGTTCGAGTTGGTGATCCATGACTCGACCCTTATCGAGCCCGAGTTCGAGCCTTAGGTTTTATTGAGTTCGAGTCCGAGTTGAAGCCAACTCGACTCGTTGAACTCGATAGACACCCCTACTCACATGTTCGAGCCTCCTACAATAGAGACCAATCGTCTCATTCTTCGTTGCTTGATATGAAGATGCAATCTCTACTAGCATAACATAGATAGATTCTAACTTTTTTTCCTTCCATGGTAGTATTCTTTCGAAGCTTTTATTTTTGATATCCCCAAACATCTTCGGGACGAAATATGATGTAGTGTCCAGCGGCTATTCTTCTATATACTTAGAGGAGATTTTTTTTTCATACACGACATGTGATTAGGGATGGCTGTTGAGTCACGGCTCGATGAGTCAGGTTCGGACTCGGCTCGATAAGGGCTCGTGAGCCCGGCTCATTATGCTCAACCCGAGCCAGAATTTTGGGCTCGATAGCTTAACGAGCCAAACTCGAGTCCAGCCTCGCTCGGTTCGATAACTTAATAAGAGACTCGATAAGGAATATATATATATATATACATATTATTTAAATATTTAAATATAATACAGACAAAATAAAATTAGTCCTTTGCAATTTTCCCTCCACTAACTCCTCCAAAGAGTCACGAGTCATGACCCAATTCTCAAATCTCATTCCCCACACACATTTGCCCCCCGCTCACGCATTAGAAAATTAGTATTTTTTATAAGCAAAAATAATGTTACAATATATATTACAATTAAGATTTTATACACAATTTAGATGTGACTTAGTGGTAAGCAATATAGTCATTAATAGAGTAAGTCTTGAGTTCGAACTCACACAAAACATTTTCCACCAAAAAGTACCCATTTTTCTTAACAAGCTCCACTTTGGCTCGAGCCCAGATCAGGCTCGATAAGGAGCTCGGGCTCGATAAGACTCGAGCCTTATCGAGCCCGAGCCAGCTCGATAAGGGCTTGAGCTCATCGAGTTCGAGCTCGAGCCAGCTCAGCTGGGCTCGAACGAGCTCGAGCCCAGCTGGATTTATCGAGCTCGAGCCCGAGCCAGGGGCTGGATCGACTCGTTGGACTCGACAGCCAGCCCTACTCGTGATAGACATGATCGAGCATCGTCTTCTTTGAATTGTATCGAAAAGTAGTTGTTGTGTATCATACATGTGCAAAAGGTTTTTTGAGTTATCGGTAGTTTATAACAACTCGACTGCACTTGAATTTAGGCAGATCTTGCAGCTTCTCCTTATTTGTAACACATTTTCTACATCCCCCTTAACACCAACAACTAGTGCCCTAGATATTTATTACATCTTTATTATTGCAAAATAACCATATTAAAAAGAATTTCGACGAATGTTAATAGGATATTAAGCTGCAACATCTCCGCGATACAATGACCTTTTATGCAATTTCAACACTAGAACTTTGCACAAATAAATCATCTTTTCCTTCTCCATACTAATAGTTTGTAGCCTACATACATACATATGCAATATTTAATCGTAGATCTGTTCATATTTGCAAGAATCTACGTATAAATAGCGCTCATTCTTAATCTCTACATCCTCAATAAAGATGTATCAATACACTTTCTAGCCTTAATATGCATAAATTAACTCACTACATTAAATACGTAAATAACATCACATTTAATTTCCCGCGGGGAAAAATAAAGATCGAAGCCCTCGGTCAAAAAATTTCTTTTCTTTGCTGTTGGATAACTTGGATTCACAAGTTTTGGCAAGAAATATTGGAAAAGAAAGGCTCTTTCTTTGGCGACCTTCAATTGCGGGTGGCATCACTACCAATTAGACTTGGTGGTTTTGGTCTTCATTCAGCTCTTGAGGCTTCCTCGTATGCTTTCGTGGCCTCTAGAGCTCAATCATGGGTGCTCCAAGACCACATTTTACGAGACAGTGGAATACACGGTATGGATTCTGACTTTCTATACGCTGTGGAGGGCCTACGCACCACACTTCCATCTCTCGATCTTACATGTTTTGCTAACAAGATACCATCCCCCCTAAAGCCCAGAATGCTTTGGCGAGTTATCTTTTTAGCAAAATTGTTGAAGAAATGGAAATTAAGTTTGAAATGATTGTTAGGCAAAAAGCAATTTTTCGTTGTTTACAGGTTGACCATGCTCAAGACTTCCTCCTTGCTACTCCTATTGAGGGCCTTGGAATGCATATATCACCTATTGAGTATCGCACCATCCTCAAGTATCATCTTATGATTCCTCTTTTTCCAGCTGATGAGCCTTGTCCAATATGCCACAAATCATGCTTGGATGCTTTTGGGGAGCATGCAGTTCATTGTCGTGAACTCCCAGATTTTAAATATAGACATGATTTTGTAAGGGATGTCCTTTATGATGTACTAAGACATGCTGGATTTGCTTCAAAAGAAGAAGCACCTGTGAATTTTTTGACAGATCCTCAAGAGGAGAGATCGACACTCAGACAAGCAGATGTTTTAATATTTGGATTGGTTGAAGGGAAGCATGCATGTGTTCATTCGACTGAAGTTTCTCCATTGGTGAGTCTGATAAGAAGTGATTTTATTGCGGGACACGCTGCACAGAAAGCTGCCTCAGCTAAAGTTGCTAAGCATGAGAAGGCATGTATTGACAATCAACATGTATTCATTCCTTTTGGTTTTGACACATTCGGATTTTTGGCTACTGAAGCGGTACAGCTTCTCAAAAGGGTCCAAAGAATTATGCACAGTAATGTCATGGTTCCCATATCTATTGATGTTGTATTTCGAAGAATTGGATTTGCCATTCAAAAGGGATTGGTGGCGCAGCTTGTTGCCTGTCTCCCATCAATCTTTCCGTAATAGTTTTTGTGTTTCTAAATTATATCAAGCACTAGTGGATAAAAAAAAGAAATGTCAGGGAACAAATTCAATATATCCAAATTGATAAATTATATTTCGCCAAAATAAATACAACACACAGGATGACAGGAGTTTCGAGTTTCGCTCATCGGATCCGTTCTGGTTGGACGGAGATCCTAATAAGAGGTGAGATCTCAGCCGTTGGACTGGGGTTCAACAACCAGATGAAGATGAGATAATGTTGAAGGGAACCGTTAGATCACTGATTGATGGTTGAGATCGTGCAACTTTAACAAAGGGACATAAGGAAAATATATTCAACAAAATGGTAGCCTTTTAACGTGGACTTCGGATTAATTTATGTTTTTTCTAGATTGTTTAGATGTAATTTAGTTTGGCGGTCAAGTATTGAGCATTGGATCGAGTCAGTCCGATCCAGTTCTAAGCCCAAAATACGAACGATTGCTCGGCCTACGATTTTCATCCAATAAGCTGGGTCGAGCCCATAGTAAATCCCCGCGAATGCACACGTGCCAGCTCGTAAAGGCGAGCTTATTTCACACTACAAAAAGAAAAATAAATCTCTTATGACGCTACAAGGAAAACAAGTTGTGGCTAGATAACTATGGCCACGGATATGAGGTTTGTGGCCACAGAATTGAGCTCTGGCCACGACACGTAGTGGACAGTGGCCGTAGCTACAAGTCTCGTCGCGAGAGTTCTCTAGCCACGAATATACCGTGGCCATTACAAGTGACCATAGAACTTATCATAGCCACAACTCTTATATGAAGACTTTGACCACGGATCGTGGATACGAGAAACTAGTGGCCACGGAATTATCGTGGTCACAAGTTTCCATAGCCACATTCCTTGGCCACAACTCATTTTTCTTGTAGTGTGACCGATGGATGTGTAGATTTTGACAATGGAATTCTCATCGCTACAAATTGAACGAATTGACGACCTGGCAGCATAGTTTTTAAAATTTTTAAAATAAGTTGAATTTAGGTCGAATTAACTAGAAAAATGATGTATACGTAGTTTAATCTAAGATAATGTTATTAATCAATATATGTAAAAAATTAATAATGGAACTAAATATGAAATTATACAAATATTTGAAAAAAGTTATAACGATGACATGCGATATTGGATTATACAACTGTGGCAATAGAACATTGACTTTGTGACAATTTAACCGTCTTGTAAAATCTGTTGCCAGAAATATGACTGTTAAATAAGGCTTCGTTTGGTTGCAGGGTTGGGTTGGGGTACCCTCCTTCCAATCCTCTCAATCCTCCTCACAGTTTACTATTCACAGGGGTACCCCAACCCAACCCAACTCTGCCCAACCCTGCAACAAAACGAACCCTAAGTATAATGTGTGCTCATTAGGGATGCAAACGGATATGGATATATCTGTATCTGATCCGTCACCGTATCCGTTTTATATAGATTTTGACATCTGTATTCGTATCCGTTTTAAAATGGATACGGATATGGATATCGTTTTGATATCCGCAAATATCCGTATCCCGTATCCGTATATCCGTTTTCCTAATTAAATATAGTCATAGATTAATTTTTAACCATATATAACATAATTTTCTACCTCCTTTTACCATATTTATATAATTTTTATGATACAAACACATTTAGTAAATTAATATCATGTGTTTTCCACCCATTTCTTATATATTTAAGTCGATTCTATAGAGTATTTCTAACATTACTCGTGTATGATCATTATCCGTTTTACATCCATATCCGTTTTTTAAGGATATGATAAGATAGTTTTAATATCCGTCAATATCCGTATCCGTATTCGTATTAGAAAACGGATAAGGATATGGTAATATCTATATCTGTATCCGTATCCGACCATTTGCATCCCTAGTGCTCATTGTCGGTACTTTAATAGCGAAAACTTTGTTGCATGAAGAGCTTAAGGAATCTATAGATATAGTATTTCTAATTGAATTTAAGGGGTTGATCCCTTGGGGCAGCCAACAATGGCTGCCCTCACATCGTTTTTGGTGTTTTCTAATTTTTTTAATAATATCGTCATGTATATTCATCTCTATATCCCTTCTATATGTCATTCAAATTTCGTCAGAAACAGAGACTCCTACGACCTCCATCGAGATGGTGTCGATTTAAAAAATCCTGTTACCGTTAAAAAATTATTGTCTAGATGAAGGCCGTAGGAGTCTCTGTTTCTGACGAAATTCGATTGACATATAAGAGGGATATAATGATGAATAATGGTGATATTTTTCAAAAAATAAAAAAATACCGAAAATGATGCGGAGGCAGCCAAGCAGCCCCATTAAACTCTTTCTAATTTTGTGATAATCAAATGTTCACCACAAAAGAAATTGAGCAAAAACTCTTCTGTTTACAATTCGTCTCTTCTATGGTAATTTGTTGTCGTTTTACGATCGATTATCAGCCCATACTCCTCGAGATAATTACTCTTTAGAATCTTTTAAGAATAAAAAAGGTAAACTGAAAGTACATATTTGCAGTAACTTAGTAGAATTTTACGTATTAAATATTCATAAATCATATAATTTTATACATTCACGGAGCAAGTTAGATCCCATGATATTAGGATATTACGTATATCATAAAAATATGAATTTTACGTATTCATAAAGCATACAATATTATATATTCACAAAGCAAATCAGATCTCGTTATATTAGGATTATATATATATATATATATATATATATATATATATTATAAAAATATGGAATGTAGGAACGGAAGCAGAAAATTTCTATAGGTGGAGCCCATTATTAGTCTATTAAAATGCATATGAAGATAATTTTTGTCTTATAATTTGATAATTATATAAGTGAATTTTTTAAGTTTTAATGGATAGATGTTTAAGGATTTTCTGACTAAAGAAATGGCCGATCTTCTTTTTTTTAACGTATAACAATGAATAATTTAATAAATGTATAGCTGTGAGTATTTTGTTGTTCAATTCTTTAAATTTTAGGGTAGGTGAGACGTGGATTGATTGTGCTTGGTCATCTTAGTTTCATGTAGAGCTTTCTGAGCAACAGACGACAGATCTCTTGAGAATGAGGGAGTTACTCGTTCAGGTGGGAGTTCCTTCAAATAGATGAGAACATTGGAGTTGGAGATATGGTCATTTTTCGGTGAACAGGGCATATAAAGTTCTTTATGCTTCATTTATTTTTGATCTTGGTATAGCTATGCCAACCTTAGGGCATATTTGAACTTGGAGGATTCATCGTCTAGTCAAAGTATTCATGTGGTTACTACGTAGAGAGAGGATCATGACAGGCGCACGAAGGGTCAGATTATTCTCCAGATTAGTGATTCATGCCAAAGTTGTGCGGAAGGTATCGAAGACATTGATCATGTATTTTCTGTTTGCTCAACGTCAAGAGAGATTTGGGATCGAGGAGCTTGCTCTCACCACAATCAGTGTGGAGAATTATAGATCCTTTTGGGATTCAATTGGAACATCTCATAATCTGCATTCTTCTGTGATAATTCATGCAACATTTGAATTGCAAGAAATAATGTAGTCTTTCAAAGGGAGAGAATGTATTTTGAGAATGTTCTTGAATATGTCAAGATTCTTCAGGATTATTGATCCTTGTACTTATGATACATAACTTGTGAAAAAGTTTTCAGGTGCTGCTTTCACGACTTTGCACCCTTTTTCTTTAAAAAAATATTTAAATTTTCCACGATTATAATATTAAAGATATGCTCTAAATTCTTCTTTACTAAAGAAAATGTATAGATATGAGTATTTTGTTGTTCAATTCTTTAAATTTTCCACGATTATAATATCAAAGATATGCTTTAAATTCTTCTTTATTTGCATGACATGATGTCATCGAAGCTCCTCTCACATTTCTTACTCCAACTCTTTGTAAATTTTTTAGGTATTTCTTGTGACACTTGAGGGGATAGTTTATAATAAAAAGAGGGATACAATTTTTTCGTGAAAAATATATATTTTTAACTCATATAAAGAAGTTAATTTTAGCAATTTTAAGATCATTTAAATTTGATATACTTGATGGATGAGATAGGATTAATGCCAACTTGAGTAAAACTTTGAATGAAAACATGTTGATATTAGGTGATCTAAATCCCTCGAGTGTTAAAAAATACTGCAAAAATTTAAAAAAAAAGTAGTGGTGGAAGGCGACTTGACCGACTAAGGTGCAACCCCATTTTACTTATACACATGTGTGTGTGTGCACGCTCGCTCTCATATACTAGACTCTTAATGACTAATTATGTTCAGGTTTTCGTACTGCTATGTCGACCTTCGTAGGATCAACGGAAATACCGGCACAAGAAAGATCAAATCATAAGTGTTGCATACATGAGCCGGAACTCACATTTGCTGAACTTAGACAAATAACTTGTGTTTCCTCCTCAGCGTACAACTTGTCTTTGCTCAGTGTATCTTTACTACTGAACTGTGACCTAAGGTCTCTCTCTTGCGGTCTCTCTTGCGGTCGACGGAATAGACCACCACGTCAAATAACAACAATATATGTTGATTTTTTTCTTTTTAAAAATTGCTAATTTTGCAATGATTAGTATAAGTTTTTACTGAAGACGTTGATGGATAATTGTTGTTATATAAGACTTTAACGATAGATATTACACCCAGTGCGAATTAAAATAACGAACTATAATTTCGCAACTAAAAATATTCGTTATTATATATTAGAGTAAAATGGGGTTTCCCGTTGGGGGGGGGGCTTGGCTCTTCCCATCTTATTTTGTCGATTTTTTTTTCAAAAAATAAAATTGTGAAATTCATCACGATATCTTTATATTATGTCATTCAGGTTTCGTGTGACACAGAGACTCCTATGACCTCTATCAAGATGAAGTTGATTTTAAGAATTCTGCAACCGTTAAAAAATAACTGTATGGATGGAGGTCGTATGAGTTTCTGTCCTGCACAAAACTTGAATGACATAATATAAGGATACAGTAATAAATTTTAATGGTTTTATTTAAAAAAATAAAAAAAAAAAGAAAATAAGGCAGATGGAGTCATGTTAGCTCCTCCTAGAGGACAATCTCATTCTCCTATATATTATGATATCAATACTTAAATTATTCGTTGCTATGGGCTAATTTTGATGTAATGTGATAATTAAATTGTTTAATTTGATTCGATGCAACGGAATTGTCATTTGAACAGTTGGCCCATTTAGGGCCTAGCCCATCTCTTTATGGGACGATTAGCTCGAAGACAGCCCCGTGTCTGACCCGTTATGAAGCCACAACTAATGGGCTAGGGCTGAGTAGGTTGGAGCATTGGGTCGGGCCGGCCCGGACTCGACTCTGAACCGACCCTCAAAAGTTCATGCCCAGCCCGAACTCGATGTATAAATGGGTCGGACTCGGGCCATCATATTTCAAAAATATTATGCTCGGGTCGGACCGGGCTCGAACCCGAAATGCAAATGGGTCGGGTCGGGCCCTCATATATTCAAAATATCATGTTAGAATCAAATTAGGGGACATGGATTTATAGTCACAATATATCCAATATTTCCTTCATCCACGAATAGTAATATTATATCATAACAATACATCCAATATTCATATATTATGGATGAATATTCATAGTCTCAATACATCCAATATTTCCTTCATCCAAAGTTGGCTACTCCCACCCCTATTTTTCCCTCATTTTTTTATTTCTTTGGAAAATAAAAATTTGCATATTCATCACTATATCCATCTAACATTCTATTAAAATTTCGTCAGAAACAGAGACTCCTAGGCCCTCCATCCAGACGTCATTTTTTTAACGGTCGCAGGATTTTTTAAATCGACCATGTTTGGATGGAGGCCGTAGGAGTCTCTGATTCTGACGAAATTTTAATAGAATGTTAGAGGGATATAATGATGAATATACAAATTTTTATTTTTCAAAGAAATAAAAAATGAGGGAAAAATAGCGGTGGGAGTGGCCAAGTTGGCTACTCCCTGGGGGCAGCCCCATTTACCTCTATCTATCTATATATATATATATATATATATATATATATATATATATATATATATATATATATATATATATAGGAGAAACTTCAAATGAGGCGGGGTCTCACCGCTTTTATGGTGAGCCATCCATCATCGTCCATCTATTTTTAATCGCACGGTCGTAATTAATGATGCTTTAATTATAATATTTAAATGGTCGAAAACCCCATTTTGGTCTTTTTGTCACATTCTAAATATAAAATGTGACAACTATATTTCCTAATATCTCTCTTGATTAATGAATTACAGCGACGGTGGTGCCCTCTCTCTCTCTCGATCGTTCAAGGGAGATGCGAGATCGTTCGACGGATGGGCGGCCGCCACCTGCAGATCTGGAGGAGGAGCGGCAGAGGTGATCTTCCGGAGTTGTGCGACGTTCGGCGGAGGTGCGTCGCGACGAAGGTCGTTCGGCGGAGGTTCGACGGAGGTGCGTGGTTGCCCCTCTTTGTGTGTCGTTCGACAGATGGGTGGCCGCCACATGCATATCTGGAGGAGGAGCGGCAGAGGTGATCTTCCGGAGTTGCGCGACGCTCGGCGGAGGTGCGCCGCTGCGAAGGTCGTTCGGCGGAGGTTCGACGGAGGTGCGTGGCTGCCCCTCTTTGCGCGTCGTTCGGCGGATGGGCGGCCGCCACATGCAGAACTGGAGGAGGAGCGACAGAGGTGATCTTCCGGAGTTGCACTTCCGATGATGGTGGCTCCCCTCGGCCCCGCTCTCCGTCAGGCCGCGCTCCGCCTGCGCTTCCTCCAACACGGCACCTCGCCGTCGACTCCGAAGCGTCGAGATGTGCGCGGAGGAGGGCCCTTAGCTTTTTTTACAAATCCTGATTTTTTTACAAAGTTGGGAATGATTTATGCAAAAATTGAATTTTTTTTACAATATCATGTTAATTTTTTACATGTTTCAATATCTAACAGTGTACTTATTTGTTGCGGAACTCTACATAAATATTACAAAGTGATCAAATCATCTTACAAAAGAGCGCCTAAAATTTACAAAGTGATCAGACACTCTTACAAAAGAGGGAGATTCAGTTACATTATCGTATAACAATTTTACTTAATTGATATTCATATTTACATATTTATGTACCTTTTTTACAAATCTCAATGTTTTTTTCTCTATTTTGCAGGACTCGAAAACATGTATGGCAATTGAACTTTAACGCAAATGAAAAACATGCGTGAATTTTACAAAGGAGGGAGATTCAGTTACAAAGATTCACGGATTTTTTTACAAAACAAACATACTCAATTACAAAAAAGTTGAAGTTTACAAAGAGGAAAAATACTCTTACAAAAAACTCGCTGGAATTACAAAATGAATGTACACATTTACAAAACTGATACAACCATTTACAAAATGAAATTACAGTAATAAAATGAAATTATTAATGAAATTTTACAAAGAGTAAAATATAATTTACAAAAGCTCGTTGTAATTTACAAAGCTGTGGTTTATTTCAGATCGTTTGAAACAAAATCGGAAATAAATCAATAAAGGCATTTATGAAAATACCAAATTGAGAAAAGTTTAGAATGGCAATTTAAAACCAATAAATGAAACTCGAAATTAATGAAATCACTTTGACGAAAATGCCCTTTTGGATGAGGTTTCTGATGCAACCGTAAGATTGAGATCTGACGAATCTGCTCGATGGCTCACCACAATATCGGTGAGACCCCACCTCATTTGAAGTGCCCCCTATATATATATATATATATATATATATATATATATATATATATATATATATATATATATTGTGTGGTCTGACGGTAGACCAACAACCTATACCTATAGGAGAAATTATTTTGACATCATAATATCTACGACTCGGGAGAAAGAGCTCTCTTTCCCGTCTTATTCTCTTCTTATGGTCCAATTCCAATTACTTTCGATCTGAAATCATCAACGACTTATGAACAACTTGAGCAGAACTTTTATACTGTTCTACATCAATCGGCCATCGATCGAAGAAGATGGAATTTCTACAGTTCTTCATGATGTTTTTTCCCAAAATATGCTATTGGCAATTCCACATATGGCACATAATTTACACAATATATAATATTCTCTACCTCTTTTTTCTGTTCTCGACATCGAACATATACATAAGCACACCATTGTTCCATTCACCATGCACAGCCGTCATGGAGGCTCGTGGGGACTACCCTCGTCCTCACGCCGCAGGCCCGCGGCAGCACCTCCGCCCGCGACCCGCTCCCGCCTACCCCGGCCGAGACCAGCAGCTTCCTGAGGCACTTGCACATGCCCTGCCCATCGCCGGTGACCGACGCGAGCTCCTCCACCGCCTTCACCCCCATGCAGCACTTAGGCGACACGGTACGTTCCAGGCCGGCCACATAAGGAACACAGAAGCTGAAGGCCGTCTGAGCAACGCCGCAATCCGTGTGGGTGTCGGCGGCCACGGGCGATGACGCAACCGATAGGAGCACGAGGAGGAGGAGGAGGAGGAGGAGCGGCGATCGCCGGAGGTCCATCGGAGATGTTGGTGCAATGCTAGTGGTGTGTGATCTATGTTTGTGTATGGAGATGTATTTATATGGGATCGATGGGCATCAAATCCAAGTAGATGATATGTATGACGTTACAATATTAGAAACTGGTGTTTGAGTTATTCTCATCCGTTTGTGGTGTGATTTGGACCTTAGAATAGAATAAAGGTGAGCTTAATTTGACGAGAAAAACGCGGTTTTAATTTTTTATATGAACTTTCGGGGTATGGTGGAATGGACTTAAGTGAAAACATGCAGAAGTTTGAGGGGTTATCTGTAAGGTGATATGGACCCAATTTGTAGTCGGTATAGACAGTGGAACGAACACAATGGATAGTTTTATTATATAATCTTATAGTAGATAAGGAAGTCGATTTGGATGAACACATGGCGCCATGGTTACGTAGGGGCTTATGATACATAGTAAATTGGAAAATTGGGCTTTCAGATAGGGTTAAGTGGGCTGCTTCTGGGGATCTAATTTGGCTCCTTCCATCTCATTTTATTCAGTTTTTTTATTATTTTTTGAAAATTTCTTCCGTAGAATTTCATCACTATATCCATGTATTATGTCATTAAAATTTCGTACGAAACGGAGACTCCTTCGGCTTCCATCCAAATAGTCATTTTTTAACGGTAACAGAATTGCTAAAAACGATCTCGTCCGGATGGAGGTTTTTAGGAGTCTCTGTTTCTCATGAAATTTTAATGACATAATATGGAGATATATTGATGAAAATCCACAGAAGAAAATTTCAAAAAAAAATAAAAAAAATCGTGTTGAATGGGGGCAACCCCATTTTACCCTTACAGATATGTACAGATTTGTAACTAGAGTCTTCATTTTTGGTTGCCACTAATCGGACATACTTCCTGCTCTATCCTTATATTTTTGAGTTAGAATTAATTGTATGGATCATATAATTTCTTTATTATAATATTTTTAATCACGTTCAAATAAAAAATTAACATACAAAATATGATATAATCATTAAAAAATTTAATATAACACATAATCAATATCGCATCGCCACATCACATTTATCGTTCTAACTCTCCCAACCATCCAAATAGCTAATATTCATAAGAGGATATTCCAACTCAACTCAATTACCAAACAAGCTCTTAGGGTTTCTGATTTATAAAAAAGGCTACAACAGCTTAACGAAGAATGAATTTGAGACAAACTCTTTGCTACATAACAGAAGCGAGGATCCTAACTTGAAATGGATGCAAAGATAGAGATATTTTTTTGTAATTCGCCATATTATGTGTCCAAGATAAATGACAACTTGTTGAGGTTTTGCCTTAAGAGATGTGAAAGAAATAGAAAGTAGTCCAATGCAAGTTTAGCTCCCAAGAGAAGTTGAACTAAAAAAATAATGGTATTTTAGACTTGTGCCCCTTTGGAATTCTCTCTTCTTGTACTTAATGTCCCTACCTTTTTGTACCTTTAATAGTTGTGCCTCTCGGGTTACATGTCGTCCATTTCATTCACAAACACATGTTAATTTATGAGAACAAACATAACTGAAAAGAGAAGAGAGGGATGCAAGTGTGATTTATTCTGCTTCCTGCTCCTCCACATCATCTTCTTCCTTCATAACTCTCTCCTACTTCACCTTCAGCTTTGAGAAGCCACCACCCTTCAACTCCCTTGTCGCTCCCCACCGATGCCCCATCCCCGCCCTCGATCCCTCTACACTGAAATTACCTCTGCCTAACCTCTCCCTCCTCACCCTTAGTGCCCTCTGCCCACAAACAGTTCCTCCAACTCTATGTGTATGCATGTGTGTGTACCTCCCAACTCTATGCGTGTGCATGTGTGTGTATATATCTCCCAATTCTATGCGTGTGCATGCGTAAGTATATGAATATATGTATGACCACTCAAGATTGAAAGAGATATATTTAAGGTTAAAAAAACTCCTGAGGTTGAGGTTGGTTAGAATAGATAGGAAAACTTGAACAGCGGGCAAGGGTGAAAGAGAAGGTAAATTTTCTAGCCAAAGAAAATCTAGTTGCATCTTTGACGATCGTGAGAAAGCTCTTATTAAATATGAAATATAAATCAGAAGGTGAGCATTATCTTTCTTTACAAGTATGAGATAGAGCTAAGAAGTATTTGATGTTGACCACTTGGACGACGGTTAACTTGTGTTGGATTATAATTTGTAGTTGATTGTAGTCATATTCTCCTATATACTTATTAACATGCATATTAACTATGCTTGCTAGAACCAATAACTTGATAGATCTAATAACTTAATCTTAAAGATAGATTTAAGATACTAATGATTACCGGAAGCCATCGCAGCGGAAATGAAGCGATGAAGATGTGATTTCCTTCTCCTTCTCAACTCTTGCCTAATATGCTTGAGTAATGGATCCTCTTGCATTCATTAGTTGAGGGAGAGGGGATCCCAATCCATATATATAAAATATGATGGTTACCTATCCATTAAGGTAACCACCAAAGCAACCTCCCAAATTGATGCATCCTTTCACAATTAATTATGAGCCACAAAAATAAGAAATAAAAATAAAGTTGGCAACTACCATATATGGTAGTTGCATGTACATAATTTCTTACATTCTCCCACTTGGCTCATGTAGCAAATTTATTGCTTTACATTTGTCAAATTAAGCTCTATTAATATGAATCTTGGCGGCAGATACCTTTCAAGCAGATATATCCTTCCAAGCATTAAAATACTAATAGTTTATTTAACATGACAAATCTTTATGTGTTAATATCCAGATATTAACACGGGTCCTTTCTTTATGTCTGTTCATTAATTGCATGCTACTGAAATATAACAGACAATAAACAAAAGATCATCATACCAAAACTCAAGGTGTACACACATGGATGTATTGATATTATTACAAGGTACTAGACATGCCCATCTCAGTTACATGATTGATGAATACAATAGACAGCAAACCCTTTGTCATAGGATTCACAATCATGTATTTAGTACATATATGTTCAATCAATACTAAATGATCTCTAACTTTCTTTTTAACAAGATATTTAATGTCGATTCTCATTCCGGCAAGCGTATACTTATTGTTGTTAGCGAAAAATACGGCTGCAGAATTATCATAATGAATCTTTAATGGTCTTGAGATTGAATCCACTATCTTGAGACACGCAATGAAATTCTTTAGCCGAAGTGCTTGTGTAGTAGCCTCGTGACATGCTACGAATTCGACTTCCATGGTACTTGATATGACAAGTGATTGCTTCACACTTCTCCATTAAATAGCACCACCACCAAGCAGAAAAATGTATCCAGAGGTAGATTTTCTATCCTCCTTACTTCCTGTATAATCCGAATCCGAATAGCCAATAACTTCTAAGGAATCTGAATACCGGTAGATTAACATAAAATCCTTAGTTCCTTGCAAATACTGCAAGACCTTTTTTACCGCTATCCAATGGTCCATGCTTGGATTGCTTTGATATCTACCCAACATTCCAACTGAAAAACATATATCTGGTCTAGTATATGTTTGAGCACATACATTAGACTCCCAATGATAGATGTATATGGAATATCCTTCATATGTTCCTTTTCTAAATTATTTTGGGGACATTTGAATGAAAAATTTTATCTCCTTTTACCATAGGTGCTGGAGTAGGAGAACAATATTTCATTCCAAATTTCTCTCATAATTTTTCAATATAGGCCTTTTGAGACAATCTAAGTACTCTATGAGATCTGTCTTTATGAATTTCAATGCCAATGACATGTTTAACATCACCCATATCTTTCATTTCAAAATTATTAGAAGGAAATATCTTTCTATCTCGCAACATTCCAAGGTCATTATAAGCAAGTAAAATATCGTCTACATAAAGGACTAGAAAAGCATATTTACTCCCACTCGTCTTAAGATATATACAATTATGAACAATGTTCTCAACAAAACCAAATGAAGTTATTGCATTGTTGAACTTACTGTATGATGAATACCCATTCATCACTCTTTATTCTTCTATTTTAGCTACAAAAACCTTTGCAAATACATGTAGATATGTGTAAATACAAATAATTACCAAAAGCATGCATTGTGTAAAAACCTATAATTAGCATGTTTTTGTGCAAAAATAAAAGAATAAAGAGCAAAAAGAAAAAGAGGGAAATATTTAGAATAAATATTGAGCAACCTAACCCAAGGGAGGGCTCAGCATGGGCCTGACCGCATAAAAGCCACAGTAGAGGGAGATAGGAGCTCATGTGTAGATATCTATGTAAATAAATAAAATTATATTTTCCTCACCAAAAATATTCTTGTAAATATTTATATATATTTAGAAGCTATTAAAAACAAAATAAAAATCTAAAAAATTCAAAAATGCAAAAATATCCCTCCACCATGTGCATAGACCATCATTCTTTATTTATTTAACCCTATAAATAAATGTATTTATTTTCAAAACTTTTTGTGAATATTCTATGGTATATATTGTAAATAAAAGAAATAAAAAGAATTAAAACAAAAATCAAATAAAAATAACAAAAATTAAAAATACAAAAATATATTACATATGCCATGTATATAAGTGTACATATATATTTATTTCACCCTTATATATAAACAATAAAAATAAAATAAAAATACCCTTTTATTCCTAATTTCATACTCTAAATAAATAAAATATAAAATAGGGATAAAATTGTATAAAAATAATAATTAAAAATCAAAAATCAAAAGCATCCATATTGTATATATACCTATGTAATGTAAATACCTCATTTTTATTTCCAAAAATTAATTAAAAATCACCAAAAAATAGAAAAAAATAAAAGAAAAATATTTCATGTTTTAAGTTTTTCTTAATTCGGCCATTTTCTACCTTAAAATAAATAATAAAAAAATCACCAGATGGCAGCTCCTGATTGGTCCACGGGGGATTGTTGACCCCGGTCAACTCCCCCGCGGACTCTTTCCTTTTGGGGAGATACGCGACCGGCCCATCTTCACCGATTTTTCCACACGCCTCCAGCCTGTCGCCCCCGCAAACCCCGCGCCCGGATCCTTCGCCGATCATCCGACATCTTCGCCCGATCCTTCGCCGCGCGATCCATGCCTTCCATAGCCGTCGCCTCCCAACCCTAAGCGAGCCTGCAACTTTATATATTCTCACCTCCGCCGCCTCCGCGCCCCATCTTTGGACCTTCTCCTTCTTCCCAGTGAACTCCGGCGGCATCGCGAGAGTGACAGCAAGCGATCGCCGCTGTTGCAGCGAGGCGAGGAGGCGAATCCACTGATCCGGCGATCTCCGCCGCCTTTGCTCCGCCACCAGCGTGAGCACCGAGCCTCGGGCCGAGACGACCCTCGAGGCTACGACCAGGAGCACCCCCTGCTCTTCCCCAGTCTCTCCGACCACCCAGGTAGAATTCTTAGGCCGTAAAGTAGCGTAGCTTTCGATTTTTAGGTTACTGTTAGTTTTGCTCCGCCGCCGTCGCCAACCACCTCCGATACCCCATTTATCATTCCGACCGACCATCATCTCCGTCAGACTTCTCCGCACCTTCTTCACCCCTTCGCACAACCCAGATCGCACAGGATCTGGGAATCGAGCTCCTCCGTCTACCGCCTCGCCGGAGCTCGCCCATCTCGTCTCCCCGATCACCTTCACCACGCCTAACAGGGTCGAGGCACTTTGCCCTCGACCCGCGAAGCTTCTTGTGCATTTTGCAGGTCAAAAGGAGGCCATCTGAGGTCCCCTCACTTCCAGGCCAGAAGCTTCATCTCCGCCGACCTCGCCGGAGCTCTCCAGAGCTCGGCTGGGTCATCGGAGACCACCAGCCGCTGCGGAACGCCATCGCGGAGCTTCTCCGATCTTCAGGCGCAGCAGAGGAGGTCAGGAGCGCACTCACGAGGCCGGCGAAGTTTGCCGGCAACCTGTTCTTCCATGACCTTCAGAAGCCGTCCGATCGTCCCTCTCGCTCCAGATCTGATCTGAACCATTCATCTGTGGAGCACTGCCACCGTCCGATCATCCCGAGGGTCGATCTTGACCGCTTGCGCAGAGAGAGAGGCACCAGCTAGCCTCAACCGTCAGATTCGCCACGCGTCCTCCTCTCAGCCGCCGATTCACCAAGAGTATCTCCACCACGCTTCGTCACCGTCAGATCTGCCACGTGGAATACTTTCCACCGTTCGATCAGGCCAGCCCCTTCAGCGTTGGAGCGCCACCCGCCATCAGCCGTCCATCTATCCACGTGGCGCGCATCCATCGGGCGACTTAATAAAGGGTAATTTACCCTTAAGCCCTCCCTTATCTTTCATTTCGTTTTAGTCCTGTAATTATTTTCGTCAGTTATTTAGTTTTAGGGTATTTTGCATATTGGACCTCATACTTTAGATATTTGCACTTATACCCCTGTCTGTGTGGAGCCACGTGCTTCGTCACGTGTATGTTTGGGTTATTTGCAATATATTCCCTGTAGTTCTGGATGTTTAGAAATGAATGAAAACTTTTGAGTATTTGCATCTCTGCCCCTGTGAATGTTTTAATTGCGCATGTGCGCTTATTTTAGGGTAATTTGCATCTAAGGCCCCCGGACTTTTGGTACGTGTTACCAAATAGTCCCCGGACCTTACTTTTATTACAAAGAGGTCCCTGAGTGCCCCAGGCACGCGCTTGGCGCGTGACTTCTTGGGTTAATTGCACCAGGACCCCCAGAACTTTGGGTATTTGCACTTTGGTCCCTGTGCACAGTGCCCTCTTTTGGATTTTGAATAACATATCAAATCACCTCCAAATTCGATGAAAATTTGACACATGGCTCCTGCCATAGTGTAGAATTTTGTGAATTTTTGAGGACATTTTTGATTTCATTTGCTATTTTTAAAAATTCAAAAACCCCTATTTTTGCTTCTGTTTAGAGTCAAAAACCCCAAAAAAATATAAAAATCCTTCTAAAAACTCCATAAAAATTAGTTACTGTTGATTTTGTGTTCCTTGATTTTCTAGCCAATTTTGGCTATTTTTCACTGCTTAAAAACACTAAAAACTTAAAAACACTCAAAAACTCATAAAAATTCTAGTAAATATACCAAAAGCCCAAAAACAATAATTTTGGTACTCAAATTTTCCTTGCTTTATCTAGTTTGCAGGAAAAATACCTCCAGGCCCTTCTAAGGTCTTTAGATATTTTATCTAGGGATTTTGGGCCTGGCTGGACAGTACCCCTCGCTTTTCGCACTGTTTGATTTTTAGGAAATAAAATAAACATCAGAAAAAACTCAAAAATTCACCAAAAACATAAAAAAATATAAAACACATAAAAATATTTTTGTTTGAATTTTTGCTTGCTTTTTAATGCTTTAAATAAATTGTTCAAGTTAATGGTTTGTGTGCTTTTCCTGTTTTCTTTGTATTCCAAAAATCCTAAAAAAATAGAAAAACCCTTAAAAACACTAAAAAGTACTCTCTCGGATTTCTGACTACATCGTAGGCCGTAAGGCCAATCTGTGCTCCTTGTGTTCGACCTTGGGTGCTATACCAGGTTAATCTCATAGCAGGACCACTCTCTTTTGTGCTCGATTAGTTTTACATGTTCTGAGTGGTTGATTTTTCTTGATATACCTAGTCTGATTGATTGAGGTCGCAACGACCATCTCTTTACCTTTACCTTAGTCAGTCAGGCGGTTGTCAGAATGGCGCCATTGCCGGGGAGCACGGCTTTGTAGTCATTTTTCTATTTTTTTTCTCTCTATATTATAATTGTTTTCTGACATTCTCTCTTGGATTTTTGTGCGAGGTACTGCTTGGACGACTTGGAGTTTCTTTTTAGAGGACCCGCGCAGGAGGAAGAGAGAGAGGAGCAGGAATTTATATTTTTTGAGAGGGAGAGAGAACAAAATTTTTGTAATAATTTAGGACTTTTGAACTGTGGACACTTGTAACTTAGCGGGTCTGTTTCGCCGAGCACCGATGTGCTCGGGGGACCCATTTGGATTTTCGCGGCTTTTTCTACGGTTTTGATAGTTAGCTGCCTTTTCCGGTGTTTACGCGGTTTTTCTCGAGCCCCTAGATTTAGGAATTTCTCTTGCTTGTGCCGTAATTAGTAGGGTCCCCACACTTAATTGCTTATCTGTTCCTATAGATCGTTAATTGGACCCACTAAAATCATTAATAAAAATAGCCGATTCATTATCTTCCGTGGCCTACGTGCCGTAGCCTGCCCCGCAAGCGCTACTCCTGAACTCGACCTATCGAGAAGAGGAGGGGTGGGCCAAGACCGGACTCTTTGGCTTGGAGGATCGTGATCGGTTAGACGGTTCTTGCGATAGAAATTTGCTCATCTAGGACTCGGTTTTCCTCGCTGCACCATTTAGGTAGTTTAATTCTGTCTTTAAATTCTGCGCGGATCACTTGCATGTAGAGTGCTGGAGACAAGGTACGCATTTCTTTCTCTGCATGCATCATTGATTTCTTCGCGCATCGGCTTTTTCGTCTTCTCCCTCTGTTTTTGGCTTAATCATCAGGAGAATCGGAAAAATCGTTAGGCCGCTTGTATTTATTTTGAAAAATTAAAAAAAAAAGTTAAAAAAAAACAAAAAAATTGGGACTGGATAACACTATTGACCCTAAAAGACACTCACATTAAAAATTTGTCTTGGGGAGAGCAACCCCCTCATTGTATGGTTTGGATGCGCGAGAGAGTGACCCGCACCCTAGGTAGAGCCCTCCGGTGCTATTTTTAGCAGACTACCGACTCTTCCGTGCGGGCCAGTCGGTTGGAGTAGCATCGGCTATCCTAACAGGTCACGTAAGCGCTCTGATATCTTGTGTGTTCACCCAATAAAATTGACAAGATAAATTGACCGAGCTTTCACGGTCTTTATATTGTGTTGCGTTGGTGAACCGGGGGTTTGCTTTGCGATCATATTTTCTCCAGATCCCATCCGCCCAAACTCGCCAGATTAAGATGACGGGTAGACGATCTCTTAGGCAGCCTCTGGCTGCACCGCTTTCAGGCGCGTCTACTTCATCATCTAGGTTGGCCCGTGAGAGTCAAGACCAGCTCTCCGGGCCCGAGTACGATTCCACCCTGTTCCCCCTCGATCCCCTTTCCTTTGCTACTGAGAGACATGAGCCCGAGGAAAGACGAATTGATTTGACAGAACCTGAGTTGGGCTCATCTGATTTTGCAGACGTCGGCATGGCCGCCAGATCAGACGATTACCCCGGAGGTCAGCAGGGAGATCAGCATGTCGTATTTGACCAGGGGGCGATCAACTCCACCCTGATCGCATCACTAGAGATCGTTCAGCAGCAGTTACGCGATCAGGGAACTTTCATGATTGAGATGAGAAGGGAGTTGGAGCGGCTCAGAGAAGAGAGAGATCCGAGCGAGCGTGAGGACATTCCTGATGCTGATGCAGGGGCAGCAGCTGCCGCAGCGGCAGCCGCCGCCGCAGCAGGACCACTGAGACCGATACGGGAGTTACACAACCTCGGATCTACACTGATGCACCACTGGGTGGTGGTTCCTGCTATTGTGGGGGATTTCAAGTTCCCTCCGAACACCCTGCAGATGCTTCCTCATTTTCACGGACTCGCCACTGAGGAGCCCCACCTCATCTCCAGGAGTTTTTGATGATCTGCAGCACTGTCCACGACCGTCATGTGGACCAGGATGCGATTCGGATGATGGCCTTCCCTTTTTCACTGGCAGATAGAGCAGCCGCTTGGCTGAAGCATTTAGGGAAGTTTGTTTACACCTGGGAGCAACTCCGCACCGAATTCTTGAACAAGTATTATCCACTCGGGCGGACGAATGCAGCGAGGGCCCTGATCAACAACTTCTCCATGCTCCCTAACGAGCAGTTTCACGAGGCATGGGAGAGGTTCAGAGAGCTTCTGGATAGATGCCCACACCACGACATTTCAAAGCCGAACCTAGTTCAGAGCTTCTTTAGTGGGATGACGCCAGAGCTTCAGGGTCTGGTGAATGCTTCTTGCGGCGGGTCCTACTTTGCCAAGGACCACAACCAAGTCTGGGCCATCTACGAGGAGATGGCCGAAAATTACATGGTGATGTCCCAGACTCGGTTGTACTCACAGAGATCTCAGCCGCCAGGACCCGTGCAGTACCAGCGGATAGCACGGGTTGATGCAGGTCCATCCAGTTCGTCCACAGTTGCAGCCGCACAGGCAGAGTCGGCCGCTGCGGACATGGGGATTATCAGCGAAAAGTTAGACCGCATGGAAATTATCGAGAAGAAGCAGTGCCAGGGCATAACTCAGATGGAGCAAATGGCACAAACTCTGAGCGACGTGAAGACCCATCTCTTGTGTCTTCAGGAGGCACAGACGGCTTCTCAGCCCCGTCTTCAGTCGCGAGGTGATTCCGGCGGTAGCCGCAGCTCGTCCCAGCGCTCCAGCTCCTTGCAGCAGCCTAGACAAGTTCACCTTGTACAGGCGGAGCCGTATCAGCAGCAGCAGCCCTCTTACCAGCCACCACCATCTCCAGAATTACAGATGGTGGTATATCAGCCGGATCAGCCTCTGGGAGTACTTCCACCAGCCCCTTATGATGAGGAACCGTTGATGGATGTCAACGGGATTTGGTATGACCGTCCTCAACCTGGAATCCGACGAGACCATCCCGGATTCAGGTGGGGGAATGGGGGTAACTAGTCCCACCAGCAGCCAGCCGGTCAGGGAGGGCAGTACTCCCAGCAGAGAGATCACCAGCAGCCCCCAGCATACCAGTCACACCAGCCATCATCCTTCGTACCTCGTCCCTACCAGCAGCAGGGACAGAATTGGAGACGTGAGCAGCAGGCTCACCAGCAGCAGCATCCTTCCTCTTACCCCTCTCAGCAGCAGCAGCACCAGGTCCAGCAGCCTCATTACCAGAGAGGCAGCCCGTCGGGCTCCCATGAGAGCCCCGCCTTGGATGATCTAGCCCGCATCTTCACAGAGCAGCATGCTACATTTAGACGGGAGATGGACGAGTTCCGCCAGGAGATGCGGGACCTAATGAGAGGGAAGGCCGCCATCCCTGCACAGATCGAGCCTAATCCGAATAACTTGAAGAGGAAATCTGAGCAGGTAGTACACACTGAATTTGCCACTCCTAGTGACCCATTTGATGATACATCTTCGGATCTATTTGATGTTGATTTTGTCACACTTAGGAGCGGTAGAACCCCAGCCGGCGGCGGCGCCTCATCTGAGCTTAACCACGAGGACACTCCAGAGGCGCCACAGGAGGGGGAGGAGAGCGGTACTGAGGCCGCTCTAGACGATGACGGTGGTACTGATGCCACCAAGGATGCTGATTCCACCGGCGGTACTGAGGCCGCCGCTTCACCATATCGAGGAGGTGGTACTGACGCCACCAGCAGAGCCGAGCCAGCCCGCGGTACTGAAGCCGCAAGACGTCTAGTTGGAGAGCCAGCTAGAGGTGGTACTAAGGCCACCAATATTCATTTTGATAGAAATGTTGTCTTTCCTCGTATGCATGTATCTCAGGACGCTATTTTGAATAAAGGAAAAGGTTTAGTTTCTTCTGATCCCACTGTGGTGTATGATGCATGTGAGGATCCGGTCATCGAACCGTCTAGGCCTATTCCTAGTCCTTCATCTGAGAAGGACCCTGTGATCCCCTTTCCTAGAGCCCTTGAGTTGGGGAAGGGGAAGAAAAAAGAAAAAGATCCAAAAAAGAGAGAGCAGGAGGAGTTCAGCCAGAGCATGATAGACCGATTTCACATCCAGCTGACCCTCCATGAGGCTTTGCAGCACATCCCTCTTCTTCAGCGATCCTTGAGAGACAGGACCACAGTCAGGAGGAAGAAGAGGAACAACACCGCAGAGATTCATGTGCTGACAAAAGCCACGTGTTACGCGATCCAGAACCATCTGCCGACCAAGAGGCCAGATTTAGGAGCCCCGTATGTCAGATGTCAGATTAGTGAGCAGAGGTTCGACCGTACTCTATTAGATAGCGGATCGTCGATCAATCTCCTTCCGGCAGCCCTTCTCGACCACTTAGAGTTGGGCACTCTTAGACAGAGCAGGACATACCTTCAGTTTGCTGATCGGTCTGTCAAGAGGCCAAAGGGGTTGTTGCGAGACATTGTCGTCACGATTCAGGGTTTGCAGTTCCCCGTGGACTTCGTAGTGCTGGACATGGAGACCCCTGACTCGTTGACCGATTCCCCCATCATCCTCGGTCGCCCGTTCTTGGCCACAGCCAAAGCGGTAACTGACCATGACAGTGGGAAGGTATTCTTTCGCGTCCAGGGCGAGAGTATACAAATAGAGACGGTTAAGGACCACAGAGCTAGATCCCGCTCCGATGCGAGTACAGATTCAGAGCAGCTGACAGACGCAGAGCCAGACATCCACCAGGACTGTGATTTTGTGATCACAGATGATGAGGCAGCTTGGGCAGATCCTGCAGCACAGACCATCCTCTCATATTCAGATACAGCTGATGCAGAGATGATAGTAGAGGATAGTCTGGAAAGCACAGCCCTGGTTCAGGATACTATTGGGTCCGCAGAGTCGGATCTTGATCGCGACACGATGTTCAGTGATGGTGGTGCTGAGGCCACCTTGTTGTTCGGCGGTACTGATGCCACCGCGGATGATATAGATCCCTCGGATTCAGAGTCTGATTGGGCAGATTGTGATGATCATATGCCAGACCTGGATCCACCTGAGCCTACAGATGAGGAGGAGGTAGAGGCAGAGCAGATCAGAGACAATGCAGAGGACCCGCCTTCTCCAGATCCAGTTTGTGAGAGTCCTTTATCTTTTTCCCAGGCAGATTTGGCAGAAATGTCAGCATACACACATCTTCTTCAAAAGCCAGATTTGCCAGCACCCAGCTGTCCAGAGCTAAAGCCGCTCCCTACTTCGCTGAAGTATAGATTCCTTGCGGGAGAGCCTGAGATGTACCCAGTCATCATCTCTGTCGATCTGACTGGAGAACAAGAATCCCGTCTGATGGGGGTTCTTGAAAAGAACCGCAAGGCAATTGGATGGAGCGTAGCAGATCTCCATGGGATTAGTCCCTCGTTGTGCTCCCACCATATCTATCTCGAGGAAGGGGCCAAGCCGTCGCGTGAGTTCCAGCGGCGATTGAACCCCAACCTAAGAGAGGTTGTCATGAAGGAAATATCAAAATGGTGGAGTGCAGATTTTATTTATCCCATTTCCGACTCCAAGTGGGTTAGCCCCTTGCATGTGGTGCCCAAGAAGACGGGCATCACGACTGTGATCAGTGAGTCGGGAGAGCAGATTGCTACACGAGTACCCACCTCTTGGCGGGTCTGCGTTGACTACAGGAGACTCAACCAGGCCACCAAGAAGGACCATTTCCCCCTGCCTTTTATTGATCAGATCATAGAGAGACTGGCAGGGAAGAGCCACTATTGCTTCCTGGATGGGTACTCGGGCTACAATCAGGTGGCCATCGCTCCTGAGGATCAGGAGAAGACCACCTTTACCTGTCCCTTCGGTACATACGCCTTTCGACGCATGCCATTTGGGTTATGCAACGCCCCTGCGACTTTTCAGAGATGCATGCTGTCGATCTTTTCGGACATGGTAGGGGAGTGTTTGGAGGTCTTCATGGACGACTTCTCGGTTTACGGCGACGGATTCGATTCCTGTCTTGATTGCCTAGACCGAGTGCTCCAGCGATGTATTGCTACCCGCTTGGTTCTGTCTTGGGAGAAGAGTCACTTCATGGTGACTCAAGGGACGGTGCTTGGCCACATCATCTCCAACAGGGGCATGGAGGTTGATCCGGCCAAGGTTGACGTCATTAGAAAACTCGCACCGCCGTCCAATTTAAAGCAGCTACGGTCGTTTCTGGGGCACGTTGGTTTTTATAGGAGATTCATTCATGATTTCAGCAAGATTGCCCGACCGTTGACTGACCTCTTGACGAAAGACACCGAGTTCCTTGTCGATGACAAGTGTCTTTCGTCCTTTGAGACTCTCCAGCAGTGTGTTATTGAGGCTCCTGTCCTTCAGCCACCCGATTGGTCTCTCCCATTCGAGATCATGACGGACGCCTCTGATTTTGCCGTAGGGGCAGTGCTGGGACAGAGGAGGGATGGAGTTCCATTTGCCATACACTACGCTAGCCGCACATTGGATTCCGCCCAGCGGAATTATACAGTCACAGAGAAGGAGATGCTAGCCGTAGTGTTTGCCCTAGATAAGTTCAGATCATATATCATTGGATCTAGAGTGACTTTGTTTACTGACCACACCGCCATCAGGTACCTCATGGAAAAGAAGGATGCCAAGGCCAGATTGACTAGATGGATCCTTCTACTCCAGGAGTTCGACATTGAGATTAAGGATAAGCCTGGAGTCAAGAATGTGGTGGCGGATCATCTTTCCCGACTAGAGCAGCCTGAGGATTCTGAGCAGATTGATCCTATTCGAGATACCTTCCCAGATGAGGCGATCCTTGCTATCGCCTCACTCCCGTGGTATGCCGATATTGTGAACTTTCTCGTTGCTGGGAAAGTCCCACAAGATTGGCCCAAGCAGAGGCTTGAGACCTTCCTTGCGAAGACCAAGTCCTACCACTGGGAGGATCCCATCCTTTACCACGAAGGAGGGGATAGCGTCTGGCGTCGGTGTATTCCTCAGGAGGAACACCATAGCGTCCTCACTTACTGCCACAAGTTTGAGGCAGGAGGACATCATTCTGGGAGAAGAACGGCACAGAAGGTGCTCCAATCCGGCTTGTGGTGGCCTACCCTCTTCAAGGACTCTGATGAGTTCGTGAAGAGGTGTACTGACTGTCAGAGGATGGGCACTTGTGGACAGCGTGATATGATGCCGATGCAGCCCATTCACTTCTGTGAGGTTTTTGACGCATGGGGCATCGATTTCATGGGTCCATTCCCTAAGAGTCAGGGATTTGAGTACATTCTGTTGGCCGTAGATTATGTTAGTCGTTGGGTTGAGGCTATCCCCGCCCGAGCCGCTGATGCGAAGACAGTTTGCAGATTTTTGAGGAAGCATATCATAACGCGGTTCGGGGTTCCACGAGTTCTGATTTCTGATGGGGGGTCTCATTTCATCAACGACCAGGTAAAGGCCCTTGCCAGCAAGTTCAGCATAGATCATCGTGTTGCCACACCTTACCATCCACAGACGAATGGTCTAGCTGAGGTGTCGAATAGGGAGATCAAGAATATTTTGCAGAAAGTCGTCCGCCCTGACCGAAAGAATTGGTCACAGCTTTTGGACTCGGTCTTGTGGGCATATCGGACGTCTTTCAAGACTCCATTGGGTACATCTCCCTTTCGCCTCGTTTATGGCAAGCCATGCCATTTACCTGTTGAGCTGAGGCACAAGTCACTTTGGGCAGTTACAGATATTCTTATGGATTCAGATGGTATAGGAGACCAGAGGAGGGCAGAGCTAGCTGCCCTGGAAGAGCTTAGAGATGCAGCTTTCTCAAACAGCCTACATTATAAGGAGAAAGTGAAGGAGTGGCATGATTCTCACATCAGCCACAAGCATTTTGAGATTGGACAGAAAGTATGGCTGTTTGATGCGAGGCTTAGATTATTTCCAGGGAAGCTACAGAGCAAATGGAAGGGACCTTACTTGGTCAGAAAGGTACACGATAACGGTAGCATTGATATATCTGAGTTATCTTCTGAGAGTACCTTTCGAGTGAACGGCCAGCGGCTCAAGCCATTTCTAGATCATGAGCCGCGGGACGTTATTGTTTCCCCGATTCATTTTGCGTGAGATGTGGTCTCTTGACTCACATCTTTTGCATCTCACGCCTGATTTTCACTGTTCCTCTGCCTGTATAGATCCAGTTGTCCATATCATTCTATTCTTTAATCCCACATCCCTTTTCTCATCCTGTGATTATGCTATACTTAGGGTGTACTTTACCCTAAGTATAGGGGGGGATGTCGGACTTGCGAGTATTCTTTTCATTCTTTCTGCTCCTGTTTTTGCTGCCTATACTTAGGGATATTTTACCCTAAGTATAGGGGGGGCAGACTCTGTATCTTCTTCACTCGGATTTCCCTTCATGTACAGCTTGCTATACTTAGGATTAGTTAATCCTAAGTATAGGGGGAGACCACCGAGTTCCTCTCATTTCATTTATTCGTTCCTGTACCTAACCATTCCTTTTCACTTCCCTTTTACTAAGCACGAGTTATGTCTTCTTCATCGCTCTTGATCACTCTGAGGACATCGTTCGAGCTAAGTATAGGGGGGTGCGTATATATTTCATATATACTTTAGCCATAACTCGTACTTTGTGTGAGTGTGTTAATAAAATGGCTAAAAATCACAAAAATTTAAAAATTTTTCATGTACATAAACCTTTTTTATCCTTGCACATACATAGCTAGTGTACAAAGTATTTTGTAAAAATGATTTCAAAAATCTTTTGTGTAAAGTTTGTGTAAATATTTTTGTATCAAAATTATGTATACAGTACAAAATTTTTTTCAAAATGTTTTGAAAATCAAAAGTTTGCAAAAATCTTGTGTAAATGTTTGTAAATATCTTTTTGCAAAACTCGCACTTCATGCATCATCATCATCCATGATTTCAAAACATTTTTCAAAAATTTTGCATGATTGTAAATATTTGTAAATAGCATCTTGTGTACATACATGTATATAATTTTTCCTGGATGAGAGTTGACATTTAAACTAAGCCTGGAATTAAATTGAGAAATGGAGCTTGAAAAAGATCTTAATCCACTTAACTTTAAGAGGAACCTTATAGGATTTAGGTTTAAGGCTTTTCAGGTCCATAAGGACTTAATTCTTTGAGTCCACTAGGCTATGAGCATATGTCATCTTGATGAGCTTAAGTAGGACACTTAACAACACACGCATGACTCTTAGAGACAATGGCTTAACTTGCACCTGCACTTTACACATGGCTCTCCACGGATGAGGTGGTGAGGAAGCAGTTTCCTTTGGCTTGGGGTAGCATATGAGGGTAGTACTTCTAGGCGGAACCTCTCTTCTTCTTTTAGTGAAGGAAGTGCACCTCAGCTTGGTCTAGTGGTGATGAAGGCTAAAGACAGAAGCCGTGGGTTGCAATAAAGCTTCAAAAGAGGGATAGTCTACTGGCTCAAGAGGAAAATTTCTTATATATGCTGCACCATGTAGATATGTTGTACAGAAATCTTTGAAAAAAAATGCAAAAATGCAAAAAGAACTCCAAAAAAAAAAGTGGTGGGTCGGATTGAAAATTTAATAACCCCACCAGAGTATAAAGCAAAAGCTTATGGTATCATGTCACATCTCATGAAGCTTGCAGCGGGAGACTTGGCTACACTGGCTGAGCTTCCAAAACTCTATACTTCTACCCCCTCTTCTTGAGCCGGTTGTACTTGAACTTAGAAGGGAATACCCCGCTTCTCGAGGAAAGAGTTGCTAGACCGAGGCATTAGAGTTACCAGGTTGAGGGAGGTTGTTTCTTTGTTACTTCTGAGGTGGGGAGCCACATATCACTTACACCGCATGGAAAGATTCATGGTCATTAGAGTTTGTGTATGTAGACTTGTTCTGATCTGGTTTATTGAGGAGTCTTGTCCATAGATTGGTGGAACTTAGAGGCTGTTGAGTTTTAAGCTTAAGTCCAAATAAGGTTCCGACACATTAATAATCCAAAGATCTGATCGAGCTCCATATTTCAATTTAATGAAGGAAAGTTTACTAATCAGCCTTGATCCATGTACATTCCTCTCTTTTTCTTTTTCTTTCTTTCTTTTTCACTTCTTTTTCAAATAAGTGTTTGCTAGGGACTAGCAAAGTTAAAGCATAGGGGGTGATGAATACCCATTCATCACTCTTTATTCTTCTATTTTAGCTACAAAAACCTTTGCAAATACATGTAGATATGTGTAAATACAAATAATTACCAAAAGCATGCATTGTGTAAAAACCTATAATTAGCATGTTTTTGTGCAAAAATAAAAGAATAAAGAGCAAAAAGAAAAAGAGGGAAATATTTAGAATAAATATTGAGCAACCTAACCCAAGGGAGGGCTCAGCATGGGCCTGACCGCATAAAAGCCACAGTAGAGGGAGATAGGAGCTCATGTGTAGATATCTATGTAAATAAATAAAATTATATTTTCCTCAACCAAAAATATTCTTGTAAATATTTATATATATTTAGAAGCTATTAAAAACAAAATAAAAATCTAAAAAATTCAAAAATGCAAAAATATCCCTCCACCATGTGCATAGACCATCATTCTTTATTTATTTAACCCTATAAATAAATGTATTTATTTTCAAAACTTTTTGTGAATATTCTATGGTATATATTGTAAATAAAAGAAATAAAAAGAATTAAAACAAAAATCAAATAAAAATAACAAAAATTAAAAATACAAAAATATATTACATATGCCATGTATATAAGTGTACATATATATTTATTTCACCCTTGTATATAAACAATAAAAATAAAATAAAAATACCCTTTTATTCCTAATTTCATACTCTAAATAAATAAAATATAAAATAGGGATAAAATTGTATAAAAATAATAATTAAAAATCAAAAATCAAAAGCATCCATATTGTATATATACCTATGTAATGTAAATACCTCATTTTTATTTCCAAAAATTAATTAAAAATCACCAAAAAATAGAAAAAAATAAAAGAAAAATATTTCATGTTTTAAGTTTTTCTTAATTCGGCCATTTTCTACCTTAAAATAAATAATAAAAAAAATCACCAGATGGCAGCTCCTGATTGGTCCACGGGGGATTGTTGACCCCGGTCAACTCCCCCGCGGACTCTTTCCTTTTGGGGAGATACGCGACCGGCCCATCTTCACCGATTTTTCCACACGCCTCCAGCCTGTCGCCCCCGCAAACCCCGCGCCCGGATCCTTCGCCGATCATCCGACATCTTCGCCCGATCCTTCGCCGCGCGATCCATGCCTTCCATAGCCGTCGCCTCCCAACCCTAAGCGAGCCTGCAACTTTATATATTCTCACCTCCGCCGCCTCCGCGCCCCATCTTTGGACCTTCTCCTTCTTCCCAGTGAACTCCGGCGGCATCGCGAGAGTGACAGCAAGCGATCGCCGCTGTTGCAGCGAGGCGAGGAGGCGAATCCACTGATCCGGCGATCTCCGCCGCCTTTGCTCCGCCACCAGCGTGAGCACCGAGCCTCGGGCCGAGACGACCCTCGAGGCTACGACCAGGAGCACCCCCTGCTCTTCCCCAGTCTCTCCGACCACCCAGGTAGAATTCTTAGGCCGTAAAGTAGCGTAGCTTTCGATTTTTAGGTTACTGTTAGTTTTGCTCCGCCGCCGTCGCCAACCACCTCCGATACCCCATTTATCATTCCGACCCGACCATCATCTCCGTCAGACTTCTCCGCACCTTCTTCACCCCTTCGCACAACCCAGATCGCACAGGATCTGGGAATCGAGCTCCTCCGTCTACCGCCTCGCCGGAGCTCGCCCATCTCGTCTCCCCGATCACCTTCACCACGCCTAACAGGGTCGAGACACTTTGCCCTCGACCCGCGAAGCTTCTTGTGCATTTTGCAGGTCAAAAGGAGGCCATCTGAGGTCCCCTCACTTCCAGGCCAGAAGCTTCATCTCCGCCGATCTCGCCGGAGCTCTCCAGAGCTCGGCTGGGTCATCGGAGACCACCAGCCGCTGCGGAACGCCATCGCGGAGCTTCTCCGATCTTCAGGCGCAGCAGAGGAGGTCAGGAGCACACTCACGAGGCCGGCGAAGTTTGCCGGCCACCTGTTCTTCCATGACCTTCAGAAGCCGTCCGATCGTCCCTCTCGCTCCAGATCTGATCTGAACCATTCATCTGTGGAGCACTGCCACCGTCCGATCATCCCGAGGGTCGATCTTGACCGCTCGCGCAGAGAGAGAGGCACCAGCTAGCCTCAACCGTCAGATTCGCCACGCGTCCTCCTCTCAGCCGCCGATTCACCAAGAGTATCTCCACCACGCTTCGTCACCGTCAGATCTGCCACGTGGAATACTTTCCACCGTTCGATCAGGCCAGCCCCTTCAGCGTTGGAGCGCCACCCGCCATCAGCCGTCCATCTATCCATGTGGCGCGCATCCATCAGGCGACTTAATAAAGGGTAATTTACCCTTAGGCCCTCCCTTATCTTTCATTTCGTTTTAGTCATGTAATTATTTTCGTCAGTTATTTAGTTTTAGGGTATTTTGCATATTGGACCTCATACTTTAGATATTTGCACTTATACCCCTGTCTGTGTGGAGCCACGTGCTTCGTCACGTGTATGTTTGGGTTATTTGCAATATATTCCCTGTAGTTCTGGATGTTTAGAAATGAATGAAAACTTTTGAGTATTTGCATCTCTGCCCCTGTGAATGTTTTAATTGCGCATGTGCGCTTATTTTAGGGTAATTTGCATCTAAGGCCCCCGGACTTTTGGTACGTGTTACCAAATAGTCCCCGGACCTTACTTTTATTACAAAGAGGTCCCTGAGTGCCCCAGGCACGCGCTTGGCGCGTGACTTCTTGGGTTAATTGCACTAGGACCCCCAGAACTTTGGGTATTTGCACTTTGGTCCCTGTGCACAGTGCCCTCTTTTGGATTTTGAATAACATATCAAATCACCTCCAAATTCGATGAAAATTTGACACATGGCTCCTGCCATGGTGTAGAATTTTTGTGAATTTTTGAGGACATTTTTGATTTCATTTGCTATTTTTAAAAATTCAAAAACCCCTATTTTTGCTACTGTTTAGAGTCAAAAACCCCAAAAAAATATAAAAACCCTTCTAAAAATTCCATAAAAATTAGTTACTGTTGGTTTTGTGTTCCTTGATTTTCTAGCCAATTTTGGCTATTTTTCACTGCTTAAAAACACTAAAAACTTAAAAACACTCAAAAACTCATAAAAATTCTAGTAAATATACCAAAAGCCCAAAAACAATAATTTTGGTACTCAAATTTTCCTTGCTTTATCTAGTTTGCAGGAAAAATACCTCCAGGCCCTTCTAAGGTCTTTAGATATTTTATCTAGGGATTTTGGGCCTGGCTGGACAGTACCCCTCGCTTTTCGCACTGTTTGATTTTTAGGAAATAAAATAAACAACAGAAAAATCTCAAAAATTCACCAAAAACATAAAAAAATATAAAACACATAAAAATATTTTTGTTTGAATTTTTGCTTGCTTTTTAATGCTTTAAATAAATTGTTCAAGTTAATGGTTTGTGTGCTTTTCCTGTTTTCTTTGTATTCCAAAAATCCTAAAAAAATAGAAAAACCCTTAAAAACACTAAAAAGTACTCTCTCGGATTTCTGACTACATCGTAGGCCGTAAGGCCAATCTGTGCTCCTTGTGTTCGACCCTGGGTGCTATACCAGGTTAATCTCATAGCAGGACCACTCTCTTTTGTGCTCGATTAGTTTTACATGTTCTGAGTGGTTGATTTTTCTTGATATACCTAGTCTGATTGATTGAGGTCGCAACGACCATCTCTTTACCTTTACCTTAGTCAGTCGGGCGGTTGTCACTGTACCATTGACGAGATGCTTGTTTTAGTCCATATATAAACTTCCTTAATTTACAAACCAAATGCTTGCTATTATCTAATATAAAACCCTCAGGTTGTCGCATGTAAACATGTTCATCCAAGTTTCCATAAGAAATGTCGTTTTCATATCCATTTGGTGTAACTCTAAATCATAATGAGCTACTAATGACATGATTATTCGTAATGAGTCCTTTCGTGATACTAGAGCGAAAGTCTCATGGTAATCTATGCCCTCTTTTTGAGTGAAACCTTTAGCCACAAGTCTGGCTTTATATCTCTCATTGTTACCTAATGAGTCTTTCTTAGTTTTAAAGACCCATTTGCAACCAATAGATTTCGTTCCTTTGGGTAGCTCTACCAAGTCCCATACTTGGTTTGCACTCATAGAATCCATTTCCTCCCTCATGGCATTATACCATTTAGTAGAATTAATTCCACTCATAGCTTGTGAAAATGATATTGGATCCTTTGAAATTCCGGTGTCGTAGTCACATTCTTGTAGGTATGTTATAAAATCTGATGAGATTGTAGATTTTACTACCCGACCAGATCTAGTTGTAACAACACCTTGTTTGAACAGTTGGTGCTATTTCAACTTGATTTTCAGGTAGTGGAAGATTCACCATTGGTTCAACCAAAGGAATATCTTGGACTTGACGGACAACAATATCTTGATGTTGTGACTCATCCAAGATAGCATGTTGACTATTTTGCTCATCCCTTTCTAGTGGTATAACAAGATTCGATAATTCATCAAGTACGATGTCTTTAATTACATCCTGCTCCCACTTTTCTCGTTATTTTCCAAAAAATAGCATTCCTTGATTCTACAATATTCGATTCCCTATTTGGGCAATAGAATCTATAACCTTTAGAGTCTTCTGGATAACCAGTGAAATATCCACTATTAGTCTTCATATCTATTTTTTTCTCATGTGCGTTATAGATTCTAATCTCAGCTTGACAATCTCAAATGTGTATGTATTCCAATCTTGATTTCCATCCCTTCTAAAGTTTAAACGGAATGGATGTAACTACTTTTGATGGAACTCTATTTAATATATACACGGCTGTCTTTAAAGCTTCACTCCAAAAGGATAACGACAATGAGGTGTAACTCATCATACTTCGAGCCATATCCATTAATGTGCGATTTCTTCTTTCAGCGACACCGTTTTGGTCCGGTTCACCGGGCATTGAAAATTGACGTTCAATGCCTTCATCCTTCAGAAATCGTGCAAATGGTCCAAGTTTTTGTTCTCCTCCAACATACCTACCATAATACTCACCACATCTATCTGATCTCACAATTTTAATTTCCTTTTCTAATTGTCTCTCTATCTTTTATTTGATAATCCTTAAAAGCATATATAGCTTCTGATTTTTCAAATAAAAGATAAAGATACATGTAACGTGAGAAATCATCTATGAATGTGATGAAGTATTTGTGACCACTAAAACATTTCACAGGAAACAGACCACATATGTCAGTATGTATAATTTCTACAAGGCTATTACTTCTCTTTGACCCTTTAGCATGTTTGTTGGTATGGTTTTCCTTAATACATTCCACACAAACACTAGAATTAGTAAAATATAGATATCAATTACTTCATCATTTACTAATTTCTTGATTCTTTTAATGGAAATGTGAGCTAATCTCTTTATGCCAAAGCATTGATGATCGATCACTATTGTGTTTTCGCTTTTACCAACTACATTGCAAATATGAAGATTATTTTCAAAATGTGGATCTAAATGTAATTTATATAAATAGTCCACTAAGCCACCTGTACCAATCAACTTGTCATTCTTAAACATTTGGAAAGATGTACTTTCAAATGAAAATTTGTATCCAAGATTGCAAAGTCTAGATATTGAAATTAAATTTCTAGAGAACTTGGGTACAAAAAAATACATTTTCCAAATCAAGTACATGACCAGTTTCCAAAATGAGCCGTTGCATCCAAATCGCTTCAACTTTTGAAGACATGCGATTTCTCATATAAACGCTTTACTCATTTTTTAATGGCATCCTTGTTTCCAAAAAGCCTTGCATGGAGTTGGAAATATGGATTGAAGTACCAGAATCAATCCACCAAGTATTAATAGGAACATCAATGAAATTAGATTCATGACATACATGGCATTCAACAATCGAAACAGAATTTGAGACATTCAATTGGGTAGACATGAAAGCTGAACTATCTGCAATAATTTCATAACAAGACTACCACAATAAGCAATTACTCATGCATAAAACTTAATTCAAAATACTAACTTATTTAATATTTTGAAAAATCAATGTACTATCATTACAAGACTTGTTGTGGCTAAAGAATTGTAATATACAATTGATTTTATTAATAAATGAGACTAATAAAATTTTCAAATATTTATTAGAAATTCCGTACATGTGGGCATTAGAATGACTAATAAAATAATTTATTTTTCTCATTCCAAAAAAAAGTCCAATTAACTCCATTACTTAATGTAATTATTGGTATTTTATCCTAGATGTTGTGGCTACTCTTGGATAACTAACCAATAATTACTCACTACAAGAAATAATATGTACTAATTGAATCAATTAGATGCTGTGGCTACCCCTCCCGATTCAATTGTACACACTTATCCGAATGACTTTAAAGAGAGTCAATCAAGCTATTCCCACAATGTAGATGTGATTTGATGTCATTAGTTCAAATAAATGAACTTTACCACTTAATATAATTATTGACATTGTTATCCTAGATGTTGTGGCTACTCTAAGATAACTAACCAATAATTACCCAGTGTCGAGAATCAATGTGTATAATACGAATTGATCAGATATTGTGACTACTCCTCTCGATTCAAATATACAACTCATGACAATAAGCAGAGTTAATCAAAGAAATCAAACAAAGTAAGTCTAAATTACATTATATGGACACAACACAATTCTTCTTATGAGACCAATATATGCACCATTGAATTAACAATATCAATAGTATTGTACAAAATACCTGATCGATAGCCAGATAAGAGTACATAATATATCAACAAAACATTGTATGTCAGTACTATCTCGCATCAAATGATGTAAATTAACAAGCATATCATTTTAAAAAAAACTAAATCTAACATGGTAGTTAATCAAGCTATATGGAAAATCAATCATAGAAGCGAAGACTAATCTTAATGTGCTTCGCTTTTTGTGCATACTGGACTAAAGTGAAGTCGTTGCTCCTGATCGTAATAGCAACGAGATCATGAATGTCTATGCAATCAAGTCAAACACGGATAACAACAATATTCTGGGCAATCAAATCATTCAATGGATTTGATATAACCAAACACATCATGTACCTTTTTTAAAAAAATACCTAAAAAAATAAAACTGCCATTGGAATATTTTGGAAACCTGTCAAGTGATCTTTAATTGATCAAGATGCATTATAAAGGTTATAAAAAATACCATTAACAATAATGTTACGAAAAATGTACCGAATATAAACTAAAAAAATAGCAAAGATTCAATGAGAAATCCATTTCTTATCATTAAATAATCCGACCATAAAGTAGAAATCATCCGCATCGGACCAAAACATTAGTATTATTAAAAAACATGGCCAATCAATATCAAATAATAATAAGTAATATATTGGATTGACAATATAATGTGATTTGTCGTTGCAGGCATGTTCACTGAAGATTAGCTGCTTGTTGTTACAGGCAATTCTCAATATATTGTTTGTTCGGATCCAACAATATAAAACGAGAGTCCTAAACCAAAAGCAAATAAACACTTGTCAATGCAATATTAAGATAAGGATCCTCCCGCTGTGGCCAACTAAGGAAGGGTCGTGGAAGATCCGTAAGCCATCCAACTTTATCCATATCAAAAATCAAGTTCGGATGCCAACATATAAATTAAAAGCAAACAAACATTTGTCGAAATGCTCAAGTTACAATCCATATTTATTAATGACAATAACTAAAGAAAACAAATAGACGAACAATCCGACAAGGTATATGTAAAAAAAATGATGACAATAAGTATGTCGATTTCACGATACATAATTATCCAAGACTAAAAAACTTGCTCTTGAGTTTCAATGGCTCTGATACCAATTGATGGAAATAATAACTTGATAGATCTAATAACTTAATCTTAAAGATAGATTTAAGATACTAATGATTACCGGAAGCCATCGCAGCGGAAATGAAGCGATGAAGATGGGATTTCCTTCTCAACTCTTGCCTAATATGCTTGAGTAATGGATCTTCTTGCATTCATTAGTTGAGGGAGAGGGGACCCCAATCCATATATATATAAAACATGATGGTTACATATCCATTAAGGTAACCACCAAAAGCAACCTCCCAAATTGATGCATCCTTTCACAATTAATCATGAGCCACAAAAATAAGAAATAAAAAAAGTTGGCAACTACCATATATGGTAGTTGCATGTAAATAATTTCTTACAATGATGTCTATGTCTAGTACTATAATGGAATTAGCCATGCAAAAGGTATAACTGTGTGAAGATTAAATTGTATGTCTGAGTCGTTATCAAAACATGTATGGTAATCAATGAGCTTTCATAAAAGAAATAAATTTCTCATAACTTTGCATAACTAGTAGTTTCTCTATTTCAACACCGACAAGGGTAAACTTGCAAATAGATTTAAAAAAAGAAATGTAATACTTCCCTTGTTCCAATCGGCAGACAGATTCCCTCAAAACTCCATGCAAGCTTGGTAACAGCCCGAATGTGTGATTGAATGTTTATATGCTCATGTTTTTTGCACGGTTGGTTCAGTTACAAATGGTATCGGAGCTATGCTAGAAAAGATTATCTATAGCGGTGCACTGACTTTATAGGAATAAGTAATGAATCATATCTCGGCGAGGTCATCGCGAATATAAGTGGGGGACAGTGTAGTACCCTACATATAGTCTTGCATCCGAAACTCGCAAAGTGTGAGAGTGTATTATAAGAGTGACAAAATCACTACTTGATAACGTAAGCTTAAATATTTTTGGTGGTTTTCAACAAGTCCAATCCAAACCCAGCAAGTTATCAGGATTAATCTTTTTCGATAACAGTTTACGAATCTAAACCCACTTGTTGATGCTATTGTCGCAACAAGTTGTTGATCAGGGCCAGATTAATGAAAGGTACTAGTTGATGGGACATGGTCCGTCAGTATTGCCTCTTCTTAGATACAGGATGAACCCTCGGATACGGATGTGCAATCGACACCACCACAGAAGCACGTGAAGAAAAGAACAATCAGATATAACGATGGTCGGTCACCACTCATTGTAACGCCCTGCCTCGGCAGAAGCGCATCTCGATGCCCAATCACAAGTATTACCCAACAACAATTATAAATAACATGCATGATAAAACATCCATACAAAAAATGGCAAAAGAAATTTTCCATTGATATAGAAAATGACCACAACTTGAGATAACCAGAAATAAACAACTCTTGTGATTACATCATCAAAAGAGAAGATGGAGAAATAATAAGAGTAGACTGCCCAACTAGGTAACAACCTCTGAAATGGTTCTCAACTGCTGCCAAAAACTCTCGCCTCGGTTTCCTGCTCAAGATTTCCTGTTGGATTTCTAAGAGGGGGTAACTTGTGAGTCAAATGACCCAGTAAGGATATAGCAATAATTTATAAATGAAAAAAAATTTAGGTAGGCAATGGAGGCATAATGAAAGCATTCCAAGTATTCAAGTATAAAGTCTCTAGTTAAGTTACAAGCAATGAGTAGAGTATTGAAAATTTACATAATTAATCCACTTCTAAGTTTTTTTGGTCCGTAGCTTATTTATTTATTTATTAATTCCGGGCTCACCCGTCAAAGGAGAAAATCTACACTTTGAAATGAAACCTGCACCGTTTCATTCAGAGCGCAGACTAAGACCTGTGTGCAAGTGCGATCCTTCAGTTAGTATGGTTGGTAGTACTCTGACACTTAAGACACAAGGCATATAGCCCATGGAACCGTGATTCCGTCAATTGAGTCTGTCAGGGGAGTCTTGCTCACCCCAAAATCAATAGCCACGAAACGAATCTATAAGGTGCGATGAATGCATGCATCCATCCGACTCTCCATAGTATCTACCACCACCCCACTCTATAATGCCCCTCGAGTGAGGGTGACTCACTGTCGGCTCAGCCGGATTACAAGGGTGTGCACCCACCTTGTAGTATTATTGTTTATTTCCTCCTGTAAGTATTTTCCCCCTTCACCCTGAAGTATTTAATCCTCGATCCATCAACATACACAGAGGTTAATTAATAACCTCATTACATTATCACTTGATGATGCACATTGAAATATATCACAGTCGCAAGATATGCGATCTAGTTTTATCACTTTACAAAAATATGCGAATATATAGTTTGTTTCCTTGACCAAGAGTTATACATGTAGCATTATCAAAAAAAAGTGATACCTCCGTATGGGCCCGATAATGGTTTCTAACAGTCAATTGACCGAACTATTTACATGTTAAGACCTCCAGTCCTCAAACTGATCCAAAATATTTTCACCCTTTAATTTTAGTCAAATCAATGAGAATCCTTAAGAAATATTAACAAAAGCATAACAACAAGGTTTCCATACCCGACATTCAGTATTAGATTGATGCAAAATGATAGTCTGGAAGGTTAGGTAATTCTATTATATATATATATATATATGTATATATATATTGAAAAAAATATAAAAGGTATACCGTCTCAATATAATGCATTCCTATCTTGGAGAGTAATGTAAAAGGAATAAATTCTAAATTTAATGGCATACTTAAGGAGAGTACTAAATAGTTTCCCCATTGGTACCCTAAAAACCCATACACGATAATACACAGTGACAACATCTAAGCAAAAGGGTTTTTTTCGACTCATTGAATCTGTTCAAAAACACGAGTGCAAGCTCTTGAATTCATCTATTACAAGGCTTTAATAGGCTCAACCAGATTAAATCACTCCCAGAATGAAATCTAATCCAAGATAATACAATAACTCGGATATGGAATATGATAAACGTGTATATATGTCATTTCAAAAAGATAAAGACTGTGTCTAAGAAAACATGTCTACCTTGAAATTATATAATATCAAAGCAGATCTGCTTTACAACACTTACGTTATATATTCAATATTATATCATTATTTCAACGCGTAGACTAATAACATTGAATCTTATAACAAGATAATTGAAATATATGGAAAAATAAATTTTTTTACTATCATCACGCAATGTATTGTCTGATGTTAGTCCGCAACAATACGGAACTTTTTGTTAAAAAAAAGATCTATATCCATCTCCGTGCACAAAAGGATCAAGAGATATTTGATGGGAGTACCTCCTTGATTGCTTCCAGAAACAAATCATTTTTAAGATTCCTGATTTACAGGAATTCGTATTTGATGGGAGTACCTCCTCCGGGGGAGTAGTATGCATATCAGCATTGCAAGCACATCGCTTGCTTGATCAGGGGTGTGAGGGATACATTGCCCATGTCATTGGGGATCAAATGCAGCACAAGGATACTTCTAATGTAGAAATTGTTAAGAACTTTCCAGATGTTTTTCCAGATGAATTGCCTGGACTTCCTCCACAAAGGGAAGTAGAGTTTGAAATAACTCTTATGTAGGGAACTCAACCAATTTCTATTGCACCATACCGGATGGCGCCAGCTGAACTAAAAGAACTTAAGGTGCAGCTACAGGAATCATTGGAGAAGGGCTTCATACGCCCCAATACGTCTCCATGGGGGGCACCGGTCCTATTTGTTAAAAAGAAGGATGGATCTATGCTCATGTGTATAGATTACCGGCAATTAAATAAGGTGACTATTAAGAATCGTTATCCATTGCCGCGGATTGATGACCTTTTTGACCAACTATAGGGGTCATCTGTCTTCTCCAAGATTGATCTTCGGTCTTGTTATCATCAGCTGCGAATTAAAGATGTTGATATACCTAAGTCTGCATTTTGGACCAGGTACGGACATTATGAGTTCAAGGTAATGCCCTTTGGCCTGACAAATGCCCCAGCTGCATTCATGGATATGATGAATCGGGTGTTCAGGCCATTTCTTGATAACTTTGTGGTGGTCTTCATTAACGATGTCCTTATTTACTCGAGCGATGAGGAGCAACACTGGATACATTTACAAATAGTGCTAGAGACACTGAGGAAACACAAGCTATATGCGAAATATAGTAAGTGTGAGTTCTAGCTTCGACAAGTGGCATTCTTGGGCCACGTCAACTCAGGTGCAGGAGTTGCTGTGGATCCTGCAAAGATTGAAGCAGTTCTTAACTGGGTACAACCAAAGAACGTGTCAGAGGTCCGTAGTTTTCTTGGCTTAGCCGGATATTATAGAAGATTCATGAAGGGATTTTCTCAGATTGCCCTTCCCCTTGCTCAGCTAACCAAGAAGGAGGCGATGTACACTTGGACAGACAAGTGTGAGGAAAACTTTCAAACATTGAAGGATAAACTTACTACAGCTCCCATCTTAGTAATTCCATCAAGAACTAACGGATTCACAGTATACACCGATGCGTCAAAAGATGGATTGGGTGTCGTTCTAATGCAATATGGCAAAGTTGTTGCGTATGCATCTCGTCAGTTGAAGCCTCACGAGAAGAATTATCCAACCCATGATATAGAGCTTGCAGCAGTTGTTTTTGCTCTCAAGATGTGGAGGCACTATCTATATGGGGTGGCTTTCGAGATCTTCACAGATCATAAGAGTCTTAAGCATTTGTTTGATCAGAAAGAGCTAAATATGAGGCAACGACGGTGGATAGAGCTCTTGAAGGATTACGAATGCACTATATCATACCACCCTGGCAAGGCAAATGTGGTAGCAGATGCACTTAGTCGTAGGCCACGCTCGAGTGAATCCCATCCCCAGCTCAAGACATGGGATCTCCTCGCATCTTTTAGTGAGTGGCGCCCCTTCCAGAGTAGTCGAGAGACGGTTATAATTCCCTCCCCTTCCCGTCCTGAACTAGTAGGGAGGATCATTCGAGGACAGCTTGCAGATGAGAGTCTACAGAGGCTCAAGGACAAGGCCCTTGCAGGGATTTTGATTGGCTTTTCATATGAAGATGGTGTGCTACGAAATGGCAACCATTTGTGTGTTCCGGCAGATATGGAACTAAGAAATGAGATTATGCGCGAGGCACATAGCTCTCGATTATCGATACATCCTGGTGGTACCAAGATGTATAAGGATTTAAAGAAAAATTTCTGGTGGAAGCAAATGAGAAGAGATGTGGCTGATTTCGTGGCAAGGTGTATGACATGCCAACAGATTAAGGCTGAGCATAAGCGGCCACCTGGACTTCTGCAGTCCCTTCCAATTCCTGAGTGGAAGTGGGAGGGTATATCTATGGATTTTGTAACGGGTCTTCCTAAGACCACTAGTAGTCATGATGCCATCTGGGTCGTGGTTGATAGGCTTACTAAGTCAGCACATTTCATACCTGTGAGTATCGCATGCACTCCCTTACAGCTTGCAGTGATCTTTATTAAGGAGATTGTCAGACTTCATGGGTTGCCGAAGCAGATTGTATATGATCGTGATCCAAGGTTTACCTCTCACTACTAGAGGGAATTCATGAGTTCTTTAGAAGTGCAACTATGTCTCAGTTCTGCTTACCATCCACAGACCGACGGACAATCCGAGAGGACGATTCAGACACTAGAGGATCTTCTTCGAGCATGTGTGCTGGAGTGGAAAGGGTCGTGAAAGGATCATTTGCCGCTAGCAGAGTTTACGTATAATAACAGTTACCATGCCAGCATAGGCATGGCCCCTTTTGAAGCATTATATGGGAGACGATGTACTACACCTTTGAGTTGGCGGGAGGTCGGGCATAACCAGCTGCATAAGATGGAATACTTGGAGGGAACTACTAAGGCCATTAAAACAACGCGGGAAAAGCTTCTTACTGCACAAAGTAGACAGAAGAGCTACAGTGATAAACGACGCACCGATCTTAGATTTAAAGTTGGAGATTTCGTCTTCCTAAGAGTATCTCCAACCAAGGGAGTGCAACGGTTTGGAGTAAAGGGGAAGTTAGCCCCACGGTTTGTTGGACCTTTTGAGATCCTTGACAGAATTGGCAGTGTTGCTTATAGGTTGGCACTTCCCCCTCACCTGTCAGGAGTACATGACGTATTTCACATTTCCAACCTAAGGAAATATGTGCATGACCCATCGCACGTGATCAGCTACGATGATCTTCAGGTAGACACAGACCTAAGCTACCCTGAGGAGTCGGTCCGGATCATCGATCGCTCAGTGAAGAGGTTGAGGCATATGGAGATACCATTGGTAAAGGTCCTCTGGCAACGACATAACTCCGAGGAGACCACTTGGGAGCCTGAGGCAGATATGCGACGGGACTATCCACATCTTTTTGAAGGTAATCTCTAATTATTACTTATATCTTTAGCAGCCAATCGATCGGGCTCAACCTTTTAAGGTTGTTATGTTACATCCCATGCATCGTAAGTCTCGAGGACGAGACTGTTTTTAAGGTTGTTATGATGTAATGCCCCGAAAATTTCGGCTTTTTCCAAAATATTAAAAATATACAATATCATACTCAAAAGAAGCGTCTCGTCGCAAGCTTTCCAACGAGCCCAAGATTGTGTGAATCCGAGTTCGTATGAGGAAGTTATGCCTGTTTTAGTGAACCATAGTCAGGGACTTTTATGGAAATATTACCCACGAATTTTGGTTTTATTATACACGTTGGGGAGATATTTTGGACGATATTTCACCTCAAAATTGACAACGTTATTTCCTATTCTTTACCTTTGAATGGTCTTTAAAACCACATTGATCTCCTTCCATTCTCACCCTTCTCCAAAATTGATTTCTCTGTTCTTCTTCCCTAGAGAGACGAGAGGAAGAGCTTCTTCCCTTTGACGAGCCACGAGGCTCCGGAGCTTCGTTACGAGGAGAGGAAGAAGAGCGTCGTCGCAAGGGGAAGACGTCGCTGCACTCAGATCGTTGATCGTGTGCTCGGATCAAAGGTTCACGTGAAGGTAACGGATCTCAACTCTCTCCCTTCACTTTCGCGTACCTTGCGATCTGGAGATTTGTCATTATTGGAGACGGTTGTTCGATTTCCCTCGAAATTGCCTTTTGTTGTTGGTACATCATCTTGTTATATGTTAAGATTATCTCTTGATCCTTTTGTGCACGGAGACGGATATAGATCTTTTCTTTTTAACAAAAAGTTCCGTATTGTTGCGGACTAACATCAGACAATACATTGCGTGATGATAGTAAAAAAAATTATTTTTCCATGTATTTTTGTTATAAGATTCAATGTTATTAGTCTACGTGTTGAAATAATGATATAATATTGAATATATAACGTAAGTGTTGTAAAGCAGATCTGCTTTGATATTATATAATTTCATAGGTAGACATGTTTTCTTAGACATAGTCTTTATCTTTTTGAAATGACATATATACATGTTTATCATATTCCATATCCGAGTTATTGTATTATCTTGGATTAGATTTCATTTTGGGAGTGATTTAATCTGGTTGAGCCTATTAAAGCCTTGTAATAGATGAATTCAAGAGCTTGCACTCGTGTTTTTGAACAGATTCAATGAGTCGAAAAAAAACCCTTTGCTTAGATGTTGTCACTGTGTATTATCGTGTATGGGTTTTTAGGGTACCAATGGGGAAACTATTTAGTACTCTCCTTAAGTATGCCATTAAATTTAGAATTTATTCCTTTTACATTACTCTCCAAGATAGGAATGCATTATATTGAGACGATATACCTTTTATATTTTTTTTCAAAATATATATATATATAATAGAATTACCTAACCTTCCAGACTATCATTTTGCATCAATCTAATACTGAATGTCGGATATGGAAACCTTGTTGTTATGCTTTTGTTAATATTTCTTAAGTATTCTCATTGATTTGACTAAAATTAAAGGGTGAAAATATTTTGGATCAGTTTGAGGACTGGAGGTCTTAACATGTAAATAGTTCGGTCAATTGACTGTTAGAAACCATTATCGGGCCCATACGGAGGTATCACTTTTTTTAGATAATGCTACATGTATAACTCTTGGTCAAGGATACAAACTATATATTAGCATATTTTTGTAAAGTGATTAAACTAGATCGCATATCTTGCGACTGTGATATATTTCAATGTGCATCATCAAGTGATAATGTAATGAGGTTATTAATTAACCTCTGTGTATGTTGATGGATCGAGGATTAAATACTTCAGGGTGAAGGGGGAAAATACTTACAGGAGGAAATAAACAATAATACTACAAGGTGGGTGCACACCCTTGTAATCCGGCTGAGCCGACAGTGAGTCACCCACACTCGAGGGGCATTATAGAGTGGGGTGGTGGTAGATACTCTGGAGAGTCGGATGGATGCATACATTCATCGCACCTTATAGATTCGTTTCGTGGCTATTGATTTTGGGGTGAGCAAGACTCCCCTGGCAGACTCAATTGACGGAATCACGGTTCCATGGGCTATATGCCTCGTGTCTTGAGTGTCAGAGTATTACCAACCAGACTAACTGAAGGATCGCACTTGCACACAGGTCTTAGTCTGCGCTCTGAATGAAACGGTGCAGGTTTCATTTCAAAGTGTAGATTTTCTCCTTTGACGGGTGAGCCCGGAATTAATAAATAAATAAATAAGCTACGGACCAAAAAAAACTTAGAAGTGGATTAATTATGTAAATTGTCAATACTCTACTCATTGCTTGTAACTTAACTAGAGACTTTATACTTGAATACTTGGAATGCTTTCATTATGCCTCTATAGTTACCGCACTTGCATTGCCTACCTAAATTTTCTTTCATTTATAAATTATTGCTATATCCTTACTGGGTCATTTGACTCACAAGTCACCCCTCTTGGAAATCCAACAGGAAATCTTGAGCAGGAAACCGAGGTGAGAGTTTTTGGCAGCAGTTGAGAACCATTTCAGAGGTTGTTACCTAGTTGGGCAGTCTACTCTTATTATTTCTCCATCTTCTCTTTTGATGATGTAATCACAAGAGTTGTTTATTTCTGGTTATCTCAAGTTGTGGACATTTTTTATATCAATGGAAATTTTCTTTTGCCATTTTTTTGTATGGATGTTTTATCATGCAGGTTGTTTACAATTGTTGTTGGGTAATACTTGTGATTGGGCATCGAGATGCGCTTCTGCCGAGGCAGGGCGTTACACTCATGACAACCGGAGAAGAAAGATCGCTATAAATTAGAAGGAGTACAATTCTCTCAGTTCCCCAACTTTCTCATTTATTTCCTCTCACTCTCTCGCCCTCTCTAGGAGTTAAATTATTCTTGTGGTGGCGTTGAACAATACTTCACACCCCTTCTATATATAGCTCAGTTACAACTCTATAATCCTATTCTCAGTAGAACTATAAATAGAATACAATTCAACTACTATTATGATTAGAGATCCATACAAAGGATAATCGGACTAAGAAATGTATGTAAAGTATAAATATAAAAATGATGATTCCGCTATTTACTTTGATAAGTTGATACTCATATATATATTTGAGGGCAGGGAGCCTGCACCCAGTGGTGTAGGAAACTCCTTGCACCCACCTCATTTTCGCATTATTTTTTTACTTTTTTTTGAATTAAAAGTTGTTACTTAAATGTTGAGGGGAATAAGTGTTTCAAATTTCATGTAAAATAACCATTCCTAACATGTTCATATAAAATGGGTCGATTTCAGCAATTTTGAGACCGTTAAAATTTGGTAGTTTTGATGGATATGATAGAAGTGTCGAACTAAGTTGAATTTGGAATGACAACATGGTGATACATGGTGATCTAAATTCTTCAAAGTTACATTTCATAAAAATTAAAAAATAATGAAAAATTAGGCTGGGTGTAGGAAATTTCCTGCACCCGCCGGGTAGGGTTCTTTTCCCATATATATATACCTTCGACGGAAACTGTTTGCTGTCGCGTTTGACGTGGGAATATATCTGAGGTGCTAAGATGGGAGAAGATTATCACAAAATAACAAATATAGGTTACGTGCAGTTGCTACTTAATTGAAACGATAGGATTCTTAGGACGAACGAAACAACTGGACTCCAATCATTGGCGGTGCTCTCTTCTTGGACACGCATGCTTCAAATAATTATATCTCCTGTCTTTCTTTGTCAAAGACAGATCTATGTCCATAAAAAAATGGCTGCATATGAGATGTCGTAATCTCGGTAGAGGATGGATCTCCACTGAAAGGAAATTAAGTTACAGAATTATGTCCACAGATATGGGGTTTGTGGTTACAGAATTAGGCTCTCACTGCAATAAGTCGTGGTCAGTAACCGTAGCTACAAGTTGCATCTCTAGAGTTCTCTAACTGAGAATATACCGTGACCACTACAAGTGACCACAGAACTTATCGTGGCCACAACTCTTGTATGAAGACTTTGGCCATGGATTGTAGATACGAGAAACTAGTGGCCACGGAATTATTGTGGCCACAAGTTTCCGTAGCCACATTCCGTGACCACAAGTCATTTTTCTTGTAGTGCTCTGTTGTAGGATGATGTAATAATATAGCAGGTGCTATAAAGTAGGAATTCGTTCGATGAGAATCAGATGAACCTCATAAGAGGCTGGGCATGGTCGGCTTCCGATGAGCGTCGTCTGATACCTGTCGGACGGATATCTGTGTTACAGCACTTGTTGTATTAAGGCAGAGGATCCGTCTTGATCGCAGTATGGCCTTTGCGTCAAGACATTTTAGGAGCAATCAACCTTGTATATATTCGCAAGTATATTTGAGAAAAACTTCCAAACCTTGGTCAGAATTTTAATAGCATCCCTACATCTTAAAGAGAATCAGTACTTCCTGAGCTAACTGGAGAAATTAGTATGATTTTTGCTCATGTGACGTTTTATTCTGCTTGAATAATATGGGGGAAAAGAGAGAAACTTTGTTATTCAAATTTGTACTTTTTTAGTAATAAAAATCATTCAAGTAGTTTTGTAATAGAAGATAATGTTGTAGCTATAACTAATATGATATAAATTAAGCAGTACAGGATTATTTCAAGGGCATAACAAATTAATAGAAACGTTAACTGCCATTTTATAGCCCGAATTCAGTTACAAATATCAAACAGATCCGATTAATTAACACTATATGCAATATATGAGATTAAGATCCGGAAAGATAAAGTAATAAACATATTTTGTGGCGAGCAAAATAGAAAACAAATTAGATCAGAAATTAATGTAGTGTCCCTTCGGATGTACTTCCTTAAAGAGGATATCATCCCAACAATACCCGTGTGTAGGATAGTGGTAATTCGCTTCCAGGATATGACGGTCCAAGGTCGAAGTCAGAGTACTCAGATGAGACCGTCCTCGAAAGTACCTCACATAGCAACTGCTGAAAGGAAAGAAGGATTTGCGGTAGAAGAACAGAGCGAGAATAGTTTTCTTTCGAGTGAAGAAAATTACACATGGGAATGGCTTCTTATAGATTGTGCCATGCCTATTCAATTTCTGTAACCAACAACCGATGTGTAACGTACTGGAGATCCGCTTCCAAGATGCGGCGACACAAGGTCGACGTCGATGCACGTACACTAGATCATCTTTGAAAGTACCTCATAGAATAGTATCCAGGAGGCAAAGAAAAGAAAGAAGGGTTTGTGATGGAAGAACATGCCGAGAATGGATGGCCTCTTATAGTCTAGCCATGACTATTCGATTTTCGTAATCGTCCACTCAACATGCATCGCTCCGTGTTTCGAAATGCTAGATCTAAAGCTAGCATCGACTTGGTTAAGCCAAAAACGGAGCATAATTATAGGATAGATGCATAAAATGCAATGGGAGATAGCTAAGACCTTCCTCTTTGAGCCGCTTCTCCTACCCAAGGCAGTTGTGGCCAAGCATGGGAAGGAGGGGATGGTCGAGCTGACCATCCTCCTCAAGTTTAAGAATAAAATCATGTGGAGAGTATCTTGTATGGGACACATTTCCCTCTTAGATATGTGGAGTGTATCTACATTAAAGGAACCTCATGATTGTCAACAGGAGTCCTATAATGTTAGCATCTTCTTCCTCAAGATTGGAAGCCTCCTCATGAAGTTCATCTAAAAATGCATCTAGTAGATGATGCAAATTAAGGAACTATAATAGAAAAAGCATATAGCTAATCAAAGATGGACAACTTGATGACTTTTGAATATCTTCGATAGTTGGATCATCGCCAAATATAACATTACGACTGCTCGCAAGCTTCTTTTTATATGCATATAACATATAACCAAACCCATCCTATCTCCATCTCGCCAAGTCGTGTTGTTTGATCTTTAATTCCAACTTGGATCTCTCATCTATTTGAATATGCGCAAAAGCTCTACAATCAAATATACTTAAATGCTAAAAAGAAGCATCTTTTCCATCCTTAACTATAGTAGGGATATCAGCATCTTAACCAATGTATGAAGACAAGTGTTTATGGTTCCTCTCTTAAAGGAAGTAAGTAACTTAGTCTCAAAAAGTAGGCATCCAACTCTGTCGATGGGAATCATGTTCATCCTCTTTGCAATATCATTCAATTGATGAGTTTTCAATGGAGTCTTCTGATATCTAATCTCATGAAACATACAATACATGTCAAAGGGTGCCATATATGAGCTATCATTGACATTTCATATGCACTTAGCTTCTTTCTTGTTTGCTTCCTTACTAGTACATGAAAGTCTTTGAACACATCAAGGACCCAATCCTTCCTCTTCCGGGTATATAGTCATATCTTCTTATAAAAATCATCAATAAGAGTGACAAAATATAGTTTACCATCGAGACAACCTTCATAGGACCATATAAATTTGTGTATACCAACTCTAGTTGTATATTTTCGAGGGGGCCTTCAAATAGGACTCAGTCCTTCCTGAGTTTAGGAAGGCCGCTCCTTTTTTGTATAAAACACGAGCACTTTATTAAAATACGTATACATTTTGTATTATAGGTGCACGTTATAAATACAAAGTCGTATACAAAGCTGTACATTATAATACAAACATTAAAACTGTGCATTATAATACAAACTGTATATGTATTCTACTAAAGTCATCATGTTTCATACAAAAAAAGCGCTGGCCTTCCTGAACTTAGGAAGGACTACGTCCTATTTGAAAGAAATCATATTTTCAAAGAGTGAATTCATTTTTTTAACATAAGTATCAGCTACTTTCTGACCAAGCAATTAGTGCATCTCTCAATATTTTCTTTTTTATGCCTAAAAGAAGATACTCCATGATCAAGATTTACATACATTTCTTTCTCATATAGTTGAGCCTCCATGCAACAACTCAATTGAATATCATCATGGGTCACATTCACCGCGTCTTAGAAAACTGGTGTATATATGACATAGAGGTCATTGTTGCACTTCTTTCATTGAGCCATGAAAAAGCTTCCACAATATGTCATTGCATATGTTGCAACTAAACTCATCATCAAGGTTTTTTTGTTGAAATCAAGTTCAGATGCATAGAGCATCGATCACATCTTTTACCTCTAAAAGAACTCGGGGAGCATTTTGTAAAACGATGATACCCTTGCCGATAATACTAAAGAAGGAATCGGTACTCATTCTAGGTCACATGTAGAGTTGAATCATTGTTAACTGGTCAGATTTCTCATCTCTAACTACATTAACCATATCCATGTTTGACATAATGAATAAATCATGCTCAGTAGCAAGGAACATTAATTCTTTTCTTTTAGGGTAAATTACAATTTGGATCCCCATCTGTAGGTCTAATCACATAATGGGGACACGGGGACTCAAATTGTAATTTACCCTTTCTTTTATTGCTTCTCCCATCTTTTTTTCGAATCATTTGTGAATCTTGTTGTCCTTACTTTTATTTTTTGTAACCAAAATTTTTGACTGTAAAGAAGAAGTTTGGGATTTTGTTCATATATCTTTAGTAAGTTTTAAGGAATTAACTTCATTAAGTGTGATGTTTGTGAGAGAAATTTAAAATATCTCCAACTGCGAAAGAGTAGCAAGTACAAGTTGCCCTAAAACTATAACTTTAAAACTATATCTGTGATCATAGTTGATTGATGATATTTTAAATTTTGCTAATATGACATGGAACAAAGTATCACCCTTGAACTCCATCCGCATCTCTCTCTTAATAAGAACAACTTGATGTTCTTTGTCTTCGAAGCATTCATGTTCTACATTTTGGATCAAAGTGCACGTGCATGAGTTTTTTGTCTGATCCACACGAGGGGAGATCCACACTCAGACCCGCAGATGTTTTAATTTTTGGTTGGGATGGAGGAAAACATGCTTGTGTTGATTTAACTGGAATGTCTCCGTTAGTTGGTCTGATAAAAGTGATTTTACTGCGGGATACGCTGCACAGAAAGCTGCCCCAGCCAAAGTTGCTAAACGTGAGGAGGCTTGTATTGACAATCAACATACCTTCATCCCTTTCGGGTTTGATACCTTTGGATTTTTGACGTCTGAAGCTGTAGAGCTCCTTAAGAGGGTCCAGAAAATTATGCATAGCAATATTATGTTCCCAGGTCTATAGATGTTGTGTTCCGAAGAATTGGATTTGTCATCCAAAAGGGATTGGCGGCACAGCTTCTTGCCTGTTGATAAACACAGATTTCAATCGGTCTTGTGTTCCACACAAGGCGGGCACACAGTCGAAGTGTCGACCAATCAAAATCTGAATTTAATCAACAATTAACCCACACTACAGATCACGGAAATAGAAATAAATGTGGAGTTAAAATTTATTTTTAACTCTGCACAAATGGTGTATAGTGTCAAGTATGCAGAGAGTTCGAACACAGGGAGCAAGCAGGGTAATTCACAACAATGTGCTCAAGTGAATGTGTGTGATGTGTCTACACTAAGCAAACAAACAATGAAATTTTTGTGGGTTTTTAATTTAAAATTTTTTTTATTTAATTTTAAATTTTGTATTTTGATTTTTAATTTTCTGATTTTTATATTTTATATTTTATATTTTTTTCTTTTCAATATTGGAATTTATAAAGAATGTAATACAAGACAAGATAAAATATTTATAAAACTGTGCAAAAATATCCAAAAATTCAGAAATAAAATCTTTTTGGTATTTTTAGGATTTTCTACTGTTTTTGTGATTTTTGAAAACAAAAAGGTTTTGGTTGAAAACTAGGTGAAAACTATGTACACGGGAGTGCTTCTTATGTATACAAGAAGTGGATTTTAAGTATTTACAAGGGTAAGTGGTCAATTTTATAAATACATATTATATAGTGGATTTTGGTGGGATGTTAGTATTCCTCAAACTTATTTGACAAAAGCTTTTTCACACAATTTTGAAAACTATAGTCCACATATTTTTTACAAACATTTTTACAGACATGTACACACATTTGAAAATCATTTTGCAAAGGTTTTCAAAATAGTATATATGGATTTTTCAAAGGATTTTTGCAACCATTTTTCAAACCATTTGCAAAGCATTATTCAAACATTTTATTTCACACAAAGAAAATAAATTTTACAAACCACACTTTTTACACAGGTTGAAAACATGTAACAAAATATTTTCAAAATAGTTTTCAATAGATGTTCACAAAGATTTTCAAACTATTTTTCAAACATTTTGCAAAAAACATTTTCACCTGATTTATTAATCAGTATATACAAAAAGAATTTGAGGAATGATACATCTTTTTATTAAGGGTTTTTAATGAGTTTTAAAGCATTATTAGCCATATTTATTAGGAAAATACGAAAGTACGAGTTATGGCTAAAGTATATACGTAGTATATACGACCCCCCTATACTTAGCTGGAGCTATGTCCTCATAGATCAGAGAGAAAAGAGAAGACATAACTCGTACTAAGTATAGGCAAGTCTAAAGAATGAATGAATCAATGAATGAGAAGTTGATCGTCCCCCCTATACTTAGGATCAGATAATCCTAAGTATAGCAGACTGTACATAAAGCAGGGAGGGTCAAGGGCGGGAATGAACAGATCGTACTCAGATTGTCTCCCCCTATACTTAGGGTAAAATATCCCTAAGTATAGACAAGAAGAGGAGACAATGGATAGGATCGAAAAATAGAGAAACTCGGGGTGCACGCCCCCCTATACTTAGGACAAAGTACGTCCTAAGTATGGAAAACTGTCTACAGGGGCGGCACCTTTTGATAGATAGAGAAGATAGAGATGGAAAAGAAGAAAAGAAGAAAGGAAGAAAATGCATTAACAGAGGAAATCGTGATATGAACAGATGGATCTGTACAGCAAAAGATGGAATTGATCACCGTGTATGAGATGCAAATGATGTAAGTCACAGAGTACATCTCATATCAGAAGAATGGGGGCAACGTCAATGGTCGGTGGATCATGATCAAGATATAGTTTCAGGCGTTGACCATTGACGCGGAAGGTAGAGGAAGATGACGGTTCGGATATGTCGATGTTGCCATTGTCATGTACCTTCCTGACCACATACGGTCCTTTCCACTTGCTCTGCGATTTCCCTGGGAATAATTTCAGCCTGGAATCAAACAACCATACTCTCTGATCTGGCTCAAACTGTTTATGACTGATATGCGAATCGTGCCATGTCTTCACTTTCTCTTTATACTGTAGGCTGTTCGAAAAGGCCGTGTCTCTAAGTTCTTCCAGGGCTGCCAATTCTGCTCTTCTCTGGTCTCCTATACTCTCGGGGTCTAGAAGTAACTCAGTGACTGCCCAAAAGGATTTGTGCTTGATCTCCACTGGCAAATGGCACGGCTTGCCATAGACGAGACGAAAGGGAGATGTCCCCAATGGATTCTTGAAAGAAGTCCGGTAGGCCCACAAGACCGAGTCCAAAAGCTGTGACCAATCCTTTCGGTCTGGGCGGACAACTTTCTGCAAGATAGTCTTTATCTCCCGATTCGATACTTCGGCAAGACCATTAGTCTGAGGGTGATATGGAGTGGCAACCCGATGGTCAATGCCGAACTCGTCTGCAAGGGCCCTAACCTTATCATTGATGAAATGAGACCCCCCGTCTGAAATCAAGACTCTAGGTACCCCGAACCTTGAAATGATATTTTTCCTCAAGAATTTGCACACGGTTTTCGCATCTGCGGCTCGGGCGGGGATGGCCTCAACCCATCGGCTGACATAATCCACAGCGAGCAAAATATGCTCGAATCCCTGACTCTTAGGAAATGGGCCCATGAAATCAATCCCCCATGCATCAAAAACCTCACAAAAGTGAATGGGTTGCATGGGCATCATGTCTCTCTGTCCGCAGGTTCCCATTTTCTGACAGTCAGTACATCTCTTCACGAACTCATCAGAATCCTTGAAGAGAGTAGGCCACCATAGGCCGGATTGAAGCACCTTCTGTGCTGTCCTTTTTCCAGAATGATGTCCTCATGCCTCAAGCTTGTGGCAATATGTGAGGACGCTTTGCTGCTCTTCTTGAGGAATGCACCTCCTCCAGATACTATCCCCTCCTTCATGATAAAGGACGGGATCCTCCCAATGATAAAACTTGGCCTTAGCTAGGAAGGTCTCAAGTTTCTTTCTGGCCAACCCTGAGGGACTGTCTTGACAACAAGATAGTTCACAAAGTCAGCATACCATGGGAGTGAGGTGACAGCCAAGATCGCCTCATCTGGAAATGTTTCTGTGATAGGTGCGCTGGGCTCAGATTCCTCAAGATTCTCCAACCTGGAGAGATGATCCGCCACCACATTCTTGACTCTAGGCTTATCCTTAATCTCAATATCAAATTCCTGGAGTAGAAGGATCCATCTGGTAAGACGTGCTTTGGCATCCTTCTTAGCCATTAAGTACCGGATGGCGGTGTGATCAGTGTAGATGGTCACTCTAGATCCGAGAATATATGATCGATACTTATCAAGAGCGAAGACTACGGCCAGCATCTCTTTCTCAGTCACAGTGTAATTCCGCTGAGCGGCATCCAAGGTCCGGCTGGCGTAGTGAATGGCAAAAGGCAAACCATCCCTCCTCTGTCCAAGCACAGCCCCAACGGCAAAATCAGAAGCATCCGTCATGATCTCGAATGGGAGAGACCAATCGGGTGGCTGAAGGACAGGAGCTGAAACAACCATATTTTTGAGAGTTTCAAAAGATTCAAGACACTTATCATTGACAATAAACTCGGTGTCTTTCGTCAGCAAGTCAGTGAGCGGTCGGGCAATTCGACTGAAGTCCTGAATGAACCGTCGGTAGAAACCGACATGCCCCAGAAAAGACCGTAACTGACGCAAATTGGACGGCGGATTGAGTTTTCTGATGATATCCACCTTGGCGGGATCGACCTCCATGCCCCTGTTGGAGACGATGTGACCGAGGACCGTCCCTTGAGTCATCATGAAATGACTCTTCTCCCAGGATAATACAAGATTGACCTCGATGCAACGCTTCAGCACACGGTCTAGGCAGTCAAGACAAGCATCGAACCCATCGCCATAAACCGAGAAGTCATCCATGAAGACCTCCAAACAGTCACCCACCATGTCCGAGAAGATGGACAACATGCACCTTTGGAATGTCGCAGGAGCGTTACATAGACCAAAGGGCATCCGTCTGAAAGCATACGTCCCAAACGGACAGGTGAATGTCGTTTTCTCCTGGTCTTCGGGCGCAATGGCCACTTGATTATATCCAGAGTACCCGTCAAGGAAACAGTAATGACTCTTCCCAGCTAGCCGTTCGATAATCTGATCAATGAAGGGCAGCGGGAAGTGATCCTTCTTGGTGGCCTCATTCAATCGTCTGTAGTCCACACAGACCCTCCAAGAAGTGGGTACTCTGGTAGCGATCTCCTCTCCAGACTCATTGACAACTGTAGTGATACCCGTCTTCTTGGGTACCACATGTAAAGGACTTACCCATTTGGAGTCGGAGATGGGATAGATGAAATCGGCGCTCCACCACCTTGAAATTTCTTTCATGACTACGTCTCGAAGATTTGGGTTCAGCCGTCGTTAGAACTTACGCGACGGCTTAGCGTTATCCTCGAGATAAATGTGGTGGGAGCAAAGATTTGGGCTCAGCCCTTGGAGATCTGCTATACTCCAACCGATTGCCTTGCGGTTTCTTTCAAGAACCTCCATCAGACGAGATTCTTGCTCTTCAGTCAAATCTGCTGAGATAATAACTGGGTACATTTCTGGCTCACCCGTAAGGAATCTATACTTCATTGACTGCGGAAGAGGTTTCAGTTCTGGACAACTGGGAGGTGGCAGATCTGGCTTCTGATATGTCTGCGTAAAGGCGACCAGGTCTGCATGGGAGAACTCTCGCTCTGCATGAATTTCTGACGGAGGGTGGCCTGCTGAATCATCTATAAACTGCACTGGCTCGCAATCTGTCATGGTTGTCGGCTCGGAAGGAATCAGACAAGGCAAATAATCATCAAAGTCATCCCAGTCAATGTCTGAATCCGAGGGATCAGAAGAAGATGAGCAAGAATAAAAATCATCAGCACCACTCGTCACAACACTGTCAGCCTCATGTGTATCCTTATCCAGGGATGTGCTCTCCCGGCTCTCGATTGCCATGAGCTTGAGATATAGTGAATCTATAGGCAAGGCAAGGGTCGGTGCTACGGGATCTTTCCAGTTGGATTCATCATCAGTCATCTCGAAATCACAAACCTGGTGGATGTCTAGCTCCTCCTCTATCATCTGCTCGGCTTCGCTGGATTGCTCTGAGCATGCCAACTCTCTGGCTTTGGTCTGGTCGATCGTATCTATTTGTATGCTTTCGCCCTCTACGCGAAAATATACCTTCCCACTGTCATGGTCGGATACCGCCTTGGCAGTGGCCAAGAATGGGCGTCCAAGTATGATGGGGGCATCGGTTACCGACTCAGGGATCTCCATGTCCAATACAACAAAGTCCACGGGGAATTTCAGACCCTGAATGGTAACGACCAAGTCCTTCAACAACCCCTTCGGCCTCTTAATCGACCTGTCAGCAAACTGAAGGACTGTTCTGCTTCGAAGAAGAGGGCCAAACTCGAATCGCTTGAGTAAGGCTGCCGGAAGGAGGTTGATCGAAGACCCGCTGTCTAATAGAGTACGATCGAATCGCTGCTCCTGGATCTCGCATCTGACATAGGAAGCTCCTGTATCGGGTCGCTTGGCTGGCAATGTGTTCTGAATGGCGCAGCAAGTGTCATGAGTGAGCATATGGATTTGATTTCTGTACCTCTTCTTCCTTCGGACGGTAGTTGTCTCTTTTAAGTTCTTTTTGAAGAAGGGGATATGCTCAAATGCTTCTCGTAGAGTCAGCTGAATGTGAAATCTATCAATCATTTGGTTGCCGAACTCTACCTGCTGATCTTTTTTAGGATTTTCTTTTTTATTCCCCTTCGCTCGTCGGAGTGCCTCAGGGAAGGGGATGGTAGTGGCCTCCTCAGATGGAGGACTAGGAATCGGTTCCTGTGCCTGTGAAGAAGAAGGATCCACACAACCATCATCATGCAACACATATGGATCCGCAATGTGAACAGAAGCCTTTCCTTTATTCATGTTTTTGTTTTTCTTTTTGTTCCCACAGTCCTTGGGTACAAAATGTGGCAACATCACAGATGGTGGCTCAACAAAAGTAGAGGTGGTGGTCTCAGTACCACCACCGGCACCTGTCTCTGGGCATCAGTACCGCGCTCTAGTTCATCATCCAAAATGGTAGCATCAGCACCACCGTCTGCAACTGGTATCACGACGGCATCAGCACCGTCGTCCTGGACTTCATCATGGGTGGTATCAGCACTATCGTCAACATCATCATGAGCGGCATCAGCACCGCTCCTCTGCTCCTCTGGCGCTCCTGATCCTGCGTCTGGTTGTCGCTCAGAAGAGGCGCCGCCGACTAGCATCCTACCGCTCCTAGTAGTAACAAAATCAGCATCATGATAGGAATAAGATATGTCACTCGAATAATCACTAGGAGAGGTATCCTCTGTAAACTCTACCTGCTCAGACTTCCTTTTCAGATTGTTCGGGTTAGGTTCAATCTGAGCGGGTATGGCGGCCTTGCCTTTCATTATGTCCCTCATCTCCTGCCGGAATTCATCCATTTCTTGCCTGAAAGAGGCTCGCTGTTCAGATAGCAAGCGGGCAAGATCGTCAAGGGCTGGGTTCTCAAAGGCAGGACCCTGAGAACCGGATGGCTGTCCCTGCTGGAAATGGGGCTGCTGCTGCTGTGGTGGCTGATACGGAGGGTGCTGGGAATAAGACTGCTGAGGCTGTTGTCGCTGCCTCCACTGCTGTCCCTGATAGGTGGGACGAGGACCACTCTGAAACTGTTGCTGGTGGGCATACTGGGGCTGCTGTTGTAGTTGCTGCTGGCTGCTCTGCTGTCCTTGGGCAGGGTTCTGCTGCTGGGATGAGGATCCACCATTGCCCCAACGGAATCCGGGGTGATCACGACGAATCCCGGGCTGAGGGTATCGGTCGTACCAAATCCCATTGACTTCCATCAATGGTTCCTGCTCAAAGGAAGGTGGAGGAAGAACGGCCAGTGGCTGCTCCGGCTGATAGACCACCATCTGAGTCTCCTGAGACGGCGGTCGCTCTGGATGGTACTGTAGCAGTGGGACCGGCTCTGCCTGAATATGGTTCACCTGGCGATATGAGGTAGAAGCCTGGCTGGAACTACTACTGCTGGAGTCAGCCCGTGACCTGGGAGGCTGATGGGAATGAGCTTGTACCTCTTGAATGCATAAGATTTGAGTCTTCAGGTCACTCATGGTTTTGGTGAGAAGGTCCATTTGTGCAAGACCTTGGTTCTGCTTCTTCTCTAGGATCTCCATGCGGTCCAACTTTTCACTGATGATTCCCATGTCGGCTGCGGCTGATTCAGCTTGAGCTGCGGCTACCGACGGTGTGTTGGGACCGGCATCGATGCGGGCGATCCTATGGAATGATCCTGCTCCTTGCGGAGGCTTTTGTTGTGTGTAGACTCGGGCCTGGGTCATCACAGTTGAATTCTCTGCCATGCCTTCATAGATGGCCCAGACGTCATCTTCACCCTTGGAAAAATATGATCCACCGCAAGAGGCGTTGACAAGCCCCTGCAGCTCCGGTGTCAGCCCACAGAAGAAACTCTGAACTAGATTGGGCTTGGATATATCATGATGTGGACACTGGTCGATGAGCTCTCTGAATCGATCCCAGGCTTCATGGAATTGTTCATTTGGGATCATGACAAAATTGCTAATCATCGCTCTAGCTGCATTGGTCCGGCCGAGAGGATAGTATTTCTTCAGAAATGCGGTCCGGAGATCTGCCCAAGTGTCGACGAATTGCCCAAGATGCTTGAGCCAATATGCGGCTCTATCAACCAAAGAGAATGGAAAGGCAATCATCTTGATTGTATCCTCGGTTATCAACCGATCATGGATGGTGCTGCATATCATCTCAAATTCTTGGAGGTGGAGGTGCGGCTCTTCGGTCGGCAACCCATGGAACTTAGGTAGCAGCTGGATAGTGTGGGGCCGAAGCTCGAAATCTCCGTGGATGGGCGGGAGTTTGATCCAACGGTGAGTGAGGGATGCGGCTGGATTGTGCAATTCCCTCATGATAGTCTGTGGCGGTCTCTCAGCGTCTGGATCTGCTCCTCCTGCATCAGGTCCTCCTCCTCCACCACCTTCTTCGCCAGCTCGGTTCTCTCTCATTTGAGCTATCTCCCTCATGAGATCACCCGTGAATGTACCTTGATCACGGATCTGCCTCTGCATAGTCTCCAGGGATGCTAACAAGGAATTATTGATGGCTGCCTGATCAAATAGGAACGGAGGGTGCTCATGATCATCTGCATGCTCGCCTCTGTCTGCCATGTCTGGATTTTCTGAAAAAGCAAAAGAGGCCATCTCAGGTGCTGTTGAATGAGCTGAACACTGTGATGTACTGAATTCTGACACTCTTGGAATGATGGAAGGAGAATGAGAAGGGTGGTCGAGGGGGAACAGGGTGGATGTAAACTCAGGCTCAGAGAGCGGACTCTCTGAGGTATTCCTAGATGAATGAGGAGGAGTGCTGGATAGCGGTGCCGACAGAGTCGGCCTAAGAGATCTCCGTCCCATCATCTTGATTATTTGGGAAGAGCAGAGGGAATTTAGAAGAAGAAGAGTGAAATGAGATGCAACAAAATTGCGCACGATTGTGCGGTGTTTTTGATCTTGACCTAAACAAATCTAGCAATCAAACACAAAGCAGGGGTGAGTTCACCAACTCAACACGTGAAGCCGTGAAGGTTCAGCTTTTATCTTGTCAATTTTAGCTTGATTCAGGAATTTATCTTTTCACGAGTCCTTAGAACGCTACGCCTAAAGGAGAGAGAGTACTGCTGGAAAAGTATCACGTACTTGTCCTCCTCCTGTGTAACCTGTAGCTTGCACTTTTTGAGGTCCTTGTAACCCTTCCTGGATCCCTACTCAGCCAAAGAATAAGAGAGGAAGCCAATAGGCAAAACCGATACTTCGGAACTCGCTCGCAACGGAATCACCCGTGAGCGTGCAAGAACCTACTCGGACGCGAGACGATGAGACAGACACCCCCGTGAAGGCGTGGCCTAGGCTCGATACTTCGGACAAGGTCGATGCTCTACTCAATAGAGAGTCACCAATGTTGACCAAGCCCTACTCGTCCACGTACGATAGAAGCGCCAATACTTCGGAAATCCAGGCGATACACAAGGCAGCCACAAGCTGGGTTTTTGGCTCTAATCCTTACGAAGCGCTCACCTCACTTGGAAGGAGACCTTCCCAAGCAACCTGAATACAAGTGAGGGTGTTACTCTCCCCAAGCAATGAATCCAATTACCGATTTTATTTTTGGTCAAGTTTTCTTAGCAGTCCCCTTTTTAATTTTTTTGGTGTTATCGCTTCTTTTGAGTAGATTCAAACAAGCGCCTAACGATTTTTGTGTTTTCTTGATCCTACTTTGTCCAAAAACAGAGGGAGAGTAGAGTCGGAAATGCTGTGCAAGTTGACACAAAGATGGAAATCTCACCTTTGTGCCTAAATGATGGATGCCAAGTTAGAAGACTTACAGCGAATCCCAGCTCTCTCCATGCGGGATGCAAAGCAGAATTTTTTAAACCTAATCTATATGCCGATATGCACAACGGAAATCGTCCTATAACAGGTAACTGCTAGTGTGAAGAACCACAAGTCAACCTCCTATCGTCGGTCCTAAGAGTCTGGTCTAGACCCTCCCCTCCTCTTCTCGACACATCGAGTTCAGGAGTAGCGCTTGATGGAGAGGGCTCGCGGCGCGGCGGATCTAAGAAAGGGGGCTAACTGTTTAATTAGTCTAAGTCCAAATACGAACTATAGGAGCATGCAAAGATAATTAGGGTGTTTGGACCTATTCTAATCGAATCAAGCAGGACCTAGAACTAAGAGCTCAATCCACAAAAGAAATGAAAGAGGAAAACAAAACCGGAAAATGACAAGCGAGGAAAACTCGTCAAAACTGCGGTGAGCCCCCGGGTGAACAAACACCCGGAAATTAGGCCCGGTAGTGTCCAAGAGTCCAAGTGTACCTGTATTATTACAAATTAATAGTCTCTCTCTCTCACAAAAATAAATGTAAGCTAATCTACCACTCTCTCTCACTCCTCCTGCTCTCTCCTGCCGGCGTGACCTAAGAAGGCCGGCTCCGCTTCCCAAGGATGCTCCGGATCACCCAAGCAATCCGCCTTACTCCGCGGTCCCTCGCAAGAAGATAAGAAAAGAGACGGTCAGATAGCTCAACAAGATATATCAAAAATGTAAGAGATGGAAAATAATGCTATGGTAAACAATCACACAATCAAACAAAATGTGAACTACTCGCTGTTGCTCCCCGACAACGGCGCCATTTGATAAACACAGATTTCAATCGGTCTTGTGTTCCACACAAGGCGGGAACACAGTCGAAGTGTCGACCAGTCAAAATCTGAATTTAATCAACAATTAACCCACACTACAGATCACGGAAACAGAAATAAATGTGGAGTTAAAATTTATTTTTAACTCTGCACAAATGGTGTATAGTGTCAAGTATGCAGAGAGTTCGAACACAGGGAGCAAGCAGGGTAATTCAAACAAATGTGCACAAGTGAATGTGTGTGATGTCTACACTAAGCAAGCAAGCAACGATGTTTTTGTGGGTTTTTTAATTTTTATTTTTTTTTAATTTTAATTTTTAATTTTGTATTTGGATTTTTAATTTTCTGATTTTTATATTTTATAATTTGTATATTTTTTTTCTTTTCAATATTGGAATTTATAAACAATGTAATACAGGACAAGAGAAAATATTTATAAAAATGTGCAAAAATATCCAAAACTTCATAAATAAAGTCTTTTTGGTATTTTTCTGGTTTTATACTGTTTTTATAATTTTTGGGGATTTTCCAAGGTGTTTTTGATATTTTTAAATACTGAAATAACTCAAAACAGTGAAACAAGGGCTGGCTGTGAGTAAAATGGGATTTAAAAATAGCAACCAGTACTCAAAATTTTTCACACTAATTTTCGAATAAAGCTACTGAAATATACAACAAACAGGAGCTGAGTTTGTATTTTTTTGGAGTTTTCCTTGATTTTTAGAATTTTTTGGAAGTTTTTGAGTCTTTTCGAATTTTTAAGGTTTTTCTTTTGAGATTTTTAGTGGTTTTTGGACTGACACTAAAATAGGATAAAATAGACACTAGCTAATTTTTTTGGAATTTTTAGAGGTATTTTACTATTTTTTTGGTATTTTCTAAACTAGACAGTGCACAAAAAGCATGTTTTTGATTTTTAATAAATGTGAAAATAAAATAAAATCAAAAACTAAAGTGATAGCGTCAAAGCACAAGTGTCCAGGAGCTTAAGCCTATTTTTGTGGAATTTTTGGGCTTAAAAGATAATTTAAATAATAACAACAAGCATCCAAACATTAAACAGTCCTGGCAGGGGTATTATGCAATTTTTAAAACATCCAGGGGCATACATGCAAATTTCCACAAAAGCTTGAACTAAATATTCAATTTTTAGCACCAAAATCCAATTACAAAACCCGCATGGGTACCTTAGCAATTTTCCCACCAGGGCGCGTGACTTGCACGCGCCTGGCGAGGACTAGAATGTAATCTTCCAAACCCTGGGGGCTTACATGCAATTTTTCCAAGAATATAACATGTAAAAGTGAAGTTTTGCTACTAAAACAAAATACAATAAAGACCGAGGGTCCTTCTGCAAAATGCCCACACCTCACGTGTACTGGTCACGTGAGGTGACGTGGCGAAGGACCTATACGCAAATAAATAAACTACGGGGGTGTTCGTGCAAATATTACAAGAATGTTTAAACTACGCAATAGAGTTTCGGGACTAAATAGAAATTACAAAATTAGCGGGGGTTGACTGCAAAATACCCTCGCTTAGGCGATCCGACGACGTTGGCGAAGCTGATGACGCGTGGCGGACATCCAACGGTTGGGCTTTCGGGTGCGATCTAGCGGCGTAGGGCACACCACTTATCCACGTGTCGTCTTCTCCGGGCGCGATGACGGTTCGCCCGTGGACGTCTGAGATCAGATCTCAGATGAGATCCAACGGTAATGGGTTCTGACGATCGGACGGTCCACGTTAGACCTGGGGCTCCACCACGATCCAACGGTGGCGGAGGCGGATGGAAGAACACGGAGGAGCTCCGACTGAGCGAAGTTCTCCGTGCTCCTCCGTCCAGCTCCGGCGGCGTTTGGGCTCGCAAAAAGGTCGGGGAAGATCCAGAAAGAGTCAGCTATCGTCTGGAAGCGACAAAAATCACCGGGGTGCGCCGGTGCTCTCGTGCGGAGGTGGCGGAGCTGCAGGCGTCCAGCCTCCTCCGGCGAGGGGTCAAAATGGCTTCAGACACGTCGATATGCTCCAGTACCTGCACAAAGATGTTACTGAGGTTGAGGGCAAAATGCCTCGACCTCAGGTGGCTCTCGGAGTGGAATGAAGGGCGATTTATGTACTCGCCGGAGTTGCGCTCCGGCGAGGTGGTCAATGATGCGATTAGAAGGGCGATTCGACGAGGAAAGAGGTGCGAAATGTTCCTATGGCTAACAGGAATGAAATGGTGGAAATAAATAAACGGGGGATGACCCTCAATGGCCGGAGCCAGAGGAAGAAGCAAACCTCGACGCCGGAGTTTGGCGGAGGTGGTGGAGGCACCCTCGACCTCGTTCGCCTTGGCTAAGGAGCGCGCGGTGGAGCTGTCACCTCCAGCAATGCTCGGAGCACTAGAGAGGCGGAGAGGGGTGGACCAAGGGGACTCAACCCGAGGATGGAAGTGGGGGGTTCGTATTTGAAGCATGGTGGGTGCGTGTTTTCGAGGAGGAGTCACGGGCGATAGGAGGAGATCTAAGGAGATCTGGAAGGTCGGCGATGGAGGTGATTGTTCAAGGAACAAGTTTCGTGGAGAGAGCGGCGGCAAAGGACGATCGGCGCGGCCTCGAAAAATCCGCAAAAGCGGGAAGAAAACCGAGGCGCGCAGGGCTACAGGGTGTAGGTCAGACTGTTGACCTTGGTCAACAGTCCTGGCCTCCTGGTTGGTCCACGTGGACCAACCACGAAAAACCCTGGAAAAACATTTTATTAATTAATTTAAAAATAGAAATAAGCCGAATTAAACTATGATTATAAAATAAAAAATATTCATTATTTTATGTAGTATTTTATACGATTTTTAATTATTTTTATGAATTATATTTTTACAAGTTTGCATTTATACCCCCATATAGGTGTAATATCTATATATTTTAGTATTTTATTTTTATTTTGTGTATTTTGGTTTTATTATTTTTATTTATTATTTTATAAAATTATAGAATACTTTTATATACACAAATATATTTTTATTTTTATTTTTCTGATTTATTTTGTTTATTTCATAAATTATAAGGGTATTTGTATGGGTATGTATATGAGTATTATATCTATGTATCCTATATACAAGTATTTTATTTTTATTTTGGTTTTTATTCCACTTTTAATGTACATAGTTATTACAAGTAATATTTACAACATTAAAAATATTAAAAAAAATAAATAATTAATTAATAAAGAATAAATTGAATATTTTAATCTGTACAAGTATACAATTGGGGTCCAAAACTCAACTTTCAAACCGTAGCTCCGCCAAATGCGAAACCACCGCCATTAAATAGCTTATTTTCTTCTATATACAATTAAAGATGAGTATGTTGCATTTGGAGTTGTCAGTTGTGAGATACGGGTCTGGGAAGTTGGGATTTTGGATTCTTATTCAGACCATAACTTTTTATCTGTACATTATTTTTCTGTGAAATCAATTTTGTATTTTTCTTTATAAAATTATCTACAACTTTCATGTACAAAGTTTCTTTATTTGATGTATAAAAAGTAGAACCAAAAATAGGTCCCAAAATGAATAAGAAATGAATAAAATAACATAGGTATTTGACCCTTATCTCCCCCTACTTTATTCCTGGTCGACCTATTCATCAAGATGCCTAGGTCTCGGGGGTTTTGGGTCATAAAATATTTACAATATTTTATTCTTTTTCTTTTCTTTATTTATTCTATAATTTTGGCCTTAATTACAGTATTTTATACACTAAATAGATGCATATGCATGAATGATAAGATGATGATTTTAACGCTATTTTCAAGCATTTGCTAGGGTTTTTGGTGCCAAAATGATAGAATAAAGATGATGAAATGTGGATTCATCACCTGTCTCCCAACCATTTCGTTGTAATTTGTTTTCTATAAATGAATTTAAATTATCGAATAAATACATAAATCTGCTCATGCTTAAACTCTTGTTCTTCGGTACTCTTGGATTCATGCTTTTGAATGGTAAAAATTGGAAGGTGCATTGGCTACACAAATATTAAATCTTTCATCTCGTGATTTCGTAAATTGTAGTTAATCCTCATAGAATAATCATTATCATGGAAGTTCTACATCACATCTTATTTAATTACCACCTCATAATAATAGATTTGCTATATAAACCCCTTCCTATCAATAAAGATAATAGGATTACATCGAAACAGGAGACAAGCGAGCAACAAGCTGCGTCGTAGTCCCTTTTTAATTGCAAAACCAATCCTTCTAAATACTATATAAATCAAAATGTTAAAAAAACAAAGTTTAGCGTATTTATAGATAAAATCTAACCACATATGCATAGAATAATTTTTTAAAGGAAAACCTCCACTCTTAGTATAAAAATCACAAGGTTGGTTGCAACCTAAAGTCAAGCACTATGATCAAATCGGACCCTTTGATGGGATTACACAAAAATAATCGCCCATTCAGTGTTACAAATCACCGAACAATGGATAAATAATAGAGGAGAACTGTCACCAAGTTGATAAATCTGTAACACTGTGAGTTCTGTAAATGTTACTAGAAAAGAGTTAGGCCATGTTTGGTTGGAGAATAAGCTCTGGAATAAGGGGTCAATTCTCCTCCCGACACGGTTCCCAGTGGTACGACTATTCCTCATTATTACATCTTATTTCACTCTTATTCTTATCTTTATCCGACCTTACCTACCTTTATTCGATCTTATTCTCCTTATTCCTATTCTCCAGCCGAACAAAGAATAGACCCTTATTTTCCTTATTCCCCATCCTTATTCCTGCTTAATCCCGAACCGAACAGGCCCTTAGGATATGAGTGTTATTAAAAAAATTTGGAAGAACACAATTGTAAAAAATCCAACTATTAATTGAGATCAACGAATCGGTATTTTGAATCAAACTTTTTCTATAACAAATCAAAAACTGTTGGAAGCATAGGAACTTTAAAAAAAAGTATACTAGAATCATTATATAATTAAATGGAAAGCATAGCCAAACACATCAATCAACTTTAAGATTATAATTGTACCAAAATATGGAGATTTCTGAAGACTTTGGGAACAAGTGGACATCATAGTGGACTCAATCGGCCGACAAAGAAAGCAGATTATATATTTAGGTAAAATCGGGTTTTCCCTCGGATAGCTAACTTCGTTCTTTCATTCTATTTTTTAATTTTTTATTTTTTTCAAAATAAATACGTAAAAAATTATCACTATATCCCTATATTATGTCATTCAAGTTTCGTGCGAAATAGAAACTCCTACGACTTCTATCCAGACATATTGATTTCAACAATTCTGCGATCGATAAATAATATTTGTATGGATGGAGGCTGTAGGATTCTCTGTTTCGCACGAAACTTGAATGAGATAATATAGATGTATAATGATGAAAAATCGTGGATTCATTTAAAAAATAAAAAATACGAAAATAGGGCGGGTGAGCCAACTTAGTTCCCTCTATGGGCATCCTCATATTACCCTGTATATATGAAAAAATGTGGCTGCCCTACCTATTCTCCAACTTTTTTTTGGTTTTTCAACCTTCATGTATTTTCATCTAGATCCCTCTAATATGCTATTCCAATTTCGTCAGACATAGAGACTCATATGCCCTCCATCTAGAGCAGATCAGTATAGCAATTCTAAGACCGTTAAAATTACATGTTTTAGATGGAGGGTATAGGACTCTATGTTCTGATGAAATTGGAATGATATATTAGAGAAATATAGTGATGAAAATACATGGTGATACTTTTGAAAGAAATCAAAAAAATTCACAGGAAAATGAGACGAGACCAGCCAGCGAGCAACCACATTTTTCCATACATACATATATATATATGATGTCCTAAGTTAAACGTAGAGTACTAATCTCCATCATTATCAGTGCATTTCAAGTCTCAATCTCTACGCGAGACGACCTAAGGCGACATTTCAACTAACCGGACTATCGCGACGTCTGCCCGCATACCGATTCTACCTCTTTTGCACGGGGAAGGGGACGGCTAGCTCTATCCATGCCCAGACCAGTCATGTCTTCTCAGAGCCGCTGGATTCGAGATCGATGGATTAGATCGATTTGCACTTATCCCATGGTACGTGAGAGAAAAAGTGCATGCGTATTATATGTATGGGATTTTTACTCGGAGGACCCTGAAATCTTTTGCAATTACCGCCACGACACTCAAAACATCGATATTCCTCTCACGACCCCTTAAACTTGCTAACCTTTATCGGGCAGACCCTGGGGTTTGCATCCGTCTCTTAAGGCAGTAACGACCATTATGTGAGGAGTGAAGATACAGTTATTACAGGAATGTATACATCAATATATATCATCAATATCTCCGATAACGTGAAAATTGTTCTTATCAATTGAATCATTCAGAACAATGCACGAACTCCAATTAACACATACAGATCCTATCGTACCAATAAATATCAATCACAAGACCCCATAAAGTCCACGGAAATATCATTAGAAAAATACAATTATACAAGTATCAGTATTAAACAACACCTTTGTGCAACGTAACAGAAAAAAGAACAGATTAATTTGAATGGACAAGTAAAAAAACAATAATGTTCTCTCCATCTCTAGAAATATTCAAAATCCAGATGCGAAGAATCGCTGCTGGTGCTACCCGCCTTACTCCCGCCACCACCCCCACCTCCTCCGCCTTTACTGCTGCCTCCGCTGCCTGCACCACCGTGATCGGCGGCGGCGCCAGGACCAGCCTTCTTCTCCGCACCCGCTCCATCCTTGTTCGCGTACTGCGTGAAGTCGACAGGGTCGGGAATGTGCGGGGGAGTAGCGCTGCGCACCAATGCCAGTTGACCCCTTCGAAGAAGGGGTGCTGCTTGATCTCGGTGGCACCTCTCCGGTAAGCGATCCGCTTCTGCGGATCCTTAATCAGGAGCCCCCGGATGAGATCCCGTGCAACCACGCTTACGACCGGTGCGTCCGGGAACTTCAGCGGCTGGCCAACGACGTTGAACAATGTCGCGCGATTGCCAGCCCCTTTGAACGGCGTGGTACCATGCATGAGCTCGTAGAGGAAGATTCCAAAGGTCCACCAGTCGACCGCGCTGCCGTGGCCTTCACCTTTTATGATCTCTGGGGCTAGGTACTCGTGCGTGCCGACAAAGGACATCGATCGGGCATTGGTGGGCTCAGCCATGAATTCAAGGAGAGTGGAGGAGGGGGAAGAATTGGCTGGCTGGCTGAAGTCGGACTTGGTCTTGCGGTTGCGCTTAGTGAGCATCATGCGGGGAAGGAAGTTGGAGGACTGGATGCAGCCCTGGACGGCATTATCAGAGCCAAGCATGGCTGAACCGCTGCCGTGGACGGAGGAGGACTTGACAAGCGTGGGGCTTACAGAGCACCGGAGGGAGAGATCGAAGTCAGAGAGCATGATGTGGCCCTCCTCGCGGACAAGCACATTCTCCGGCTTGAGGTCGCGGTAGACTACCCCCAGCATGTGCAGATACTCCAGTGCCAGCAGCACCTCCGATGCATAAAACCTGCGAGGTCGCGTTGCATTTTCTTATTAAACACATCCAGGTGTCGTACAAGGGTTACCATATAGACTCTGGTTAGGTTACGAAGGAGACGGCACACAGACGGAGGGTTCGTGAGGTCAAACCGCGCAAGTTTAAGGGGTCGTGAGAGGAATATCGATGTTTGAGGGTCGTGGCGGTAATTGCAAAAGATTTCAGGATCTGCCGGGTAAAAATCCCTATATGTATATACGAACGTATAAACGTATAATCATCAATTAGCTACTACCAGTACATACCTATAAATAGATGTATGTAGTCCTTAGTTTAAGTCCTTGTAAGAAATGATTGGAAACATGGTCTTAGATTTCTTATGATTGATGTCCAAGAGCTACAAATTTCAAGATATATATGTTTTTTTTAAGATAAGATGAGTGCGGGAATGGACATCTCAGACGAGATTTAATTAGTGCAAAGATAATTATAAAGTGAAAATTATTAAAGGTTTGTTTGAAATCAAATCTTTAGGGTCCGTTCGGTTCGGGAATAAGCAGGAATAAGGATGGGGAATATGGAGAATAAGGGTCTATTCTTTGTTCGGCTGAGGATAGGATTAAAAAATAAGGTGAAATAAATGTAGGTAAGGTGAGATAAAGATATGAATAATAGTGAAATAAGAAGAAACAAAGAGAAATAATCGTACCATGAGAAACCGTGTCGGAAGGAGAATAAACCCCTTATTCCATGGCCTATTCTCCAAACGAAAAGGTCCTTAATGAAATAAATCCAACCTTCATGAATAGAGCCGCACTTAAACACCAAGCTCCTCTTGTTCAACCAAGTCGAATCCTAATCCGAATCCGAATTCTTATATGATAAACGAATCGAACCGAATTTGGATAAGTCTACTCGTGCTTAATTCGATTACATACCTGGTTAATTGCCGAATGGTTTACCTCTTTCATAATTTCATTTTTTTCCCTTCACGCGGACGAGATTATACCGATCCACGTTATCTAAACTTGTAGAATAAGTGGTAAGAATGTGGGAAAAGGAATGCATAATTTTATTTTTTATTCTTTTTAGGGAATTTGTTTTAGTGAATAAAAAATGGGATAGTTATTGTGGTAAAAAGACGATAATAATTGCCGAATATGTAGAGAATTAGAGCCAAATCATAATCATTGTCTAAAGAAGAAGAGATAAAAGGAAGTAGAATGACGTAAACTGCATATATTAAATACACATTGTGGACGAAGAAACAACGGATCCGTGGCGCAATGGTAGCGCTTCTGACTCCAGATCAAAAGGTTGCGTGTTCGATTCACGTCGGGTTCAAGTCCCAATATCCGTCTTTGTTTTTTATTACCTACTAAAATAGGGTAAATTGTTGCTGGTTTAAAAAAACAAAGAAAATTGAGATTTTTACCCGGCAGACCCTGTAATCTTTTGCAATTACCGCTACGACCTCTGAAACATCCTAATTCCTCTCTCGACCCCGTAAACTTGCTAACCCTTATCCCACCGACCCTGTGGTTAACTCCCATCCATTTGCCCCGTTAAAAGTGATCAGATTCCGTTATCTTCTTTACATGATACCCGTTTTATTTATCGAATTTACATAATTGCCACTGCCTCCCACCTTCAGCTGAACACGGCTGCCCCCTCCTCCGATCCGCCGCTGCCACTGCTCGAAGCCTACATCCCCTCCCCCGTCGGTCGGCCTCCCCTACGCGAGAGACCCCCTGCCGATGCTCGAAAGCCCCTCCTCTGCACACCCTCGTGACGCCTTCCTCGTGTTTGTCCTCCATCTCCAGTTTGATCGCAGCGGCACAACCCCCCTCCGGCCGCAATGCTCCAGCGCCGCTCGAAGCCCCCCTCCACGTCGCGCAATGCACACGTTAGAGCGCCCTCCCCGGCATCCCAGCACCGCTCAAAGGCCTCCTCGCAACCACCCTCGCCTCCCCTGTTTTGCCCCCCCCCCCCCCCCCAGCTCCATCGCGACCCCCCGCCCCCTCACGGCCTGTGCTCGAAGCCCTCCCAAGTCCCAATATCCGTCTTTGTTTTTTATTACCTACTAAAATAGGGTAAATTGTTGCTGGTTTAAAAAAAACAAAGAAAATTGGGATTTTTACCCGGCAGACCCTGTAATCTTTTGCAATTACCGCTACGACCTCTGAAACATCCTAATTCCTCTCTCGACCCCGTAAACTTGCTAACCCTTATCCCACCGACCCTGTGGTTAACTCCCATCCATTTGCCCCGTTAAAAGTGATCAGATTCCGTTATCTTCTTTACATGATACCCGTTTTATTTATCGAATTTACATAATTGCCACTGCCTCCCACCCTCCACCTTCAGCTGAACACGGCTGCCCCCTCCTCCGATCCGCCGCTGCCACTGCTCGAAGCCCACATCCCCTCCCCGTCGGTCGGCCTCCCCTACGCGAGAGACCCCCTGCCGATGCTCGAAAGCCCCTCCTCTGCACACCCTCGTGACACCTTCCTCGTGTTTGTCCTCCATCTCCAGTTTGATCGCAGCGGCACAACCCCCCTCCGGCCGCAATGCTCCAGCGCCGCTCGAAGCCCCCCTCCACGCCGCGCAATGCACACGTTAGAGCGCCCTCCCCGGCATCCCAGCACCGCTCGAAGCCTCCTCGCAACCACCCTCGCCTCCCCTGTTTTGCCCCCCCCTCCCCCAGCTCCATCGCGACCCCCGCCCCCTCACGGCCTGTGCTCGAAGCCCCCCCAAGTCCCAATATCCGTCTTTGTTTTTTATTACCTGCTAAAATAGGGTAAATTGTTGCTGGTTTAAAAAAACAAAGAAAATTGGGATTTTTACCCGGCAGACCCTGTAATCTTTTGCAATTACCGCTACGACCTCTGAAACATCCTAATTCCTCTCTCGACCCTGTAAACTTGCTAACCCTTATCCCACCGACCCTGTGGTTAACTCCCATCCATTTGCCCCGTTAAAAGTGATCAGATTCCGTTATCTTCTTTACATGATACCCGTTTTATTTATCGAATTTACATAATTGCCACTGCCTCCCACCCTCCACCTTCAGCTGAACACGGCTGCCCCCTCCTCCGATCCGCCGCTGCCACTGCTCGAAGCCCACATCCCCTCCCCCGTCGGTCGGCCTCCCCTACGCGAGAGACCCCCTGCCGATGCTCGAAAGCCCCTCCTCTGCACACCCTCGTGACGCCTTCCTCGTGTTTGTCCTCCATCTCCAGTTTGATCGCAGCGGCACAACCCCCCTCCGGCCGCAATGCTCCAGCGCCGCTCGAAGCCCCCTCCACGCCGCGCAATGCACACGTTAGAGCGCCCTCCCCGGCATCCCAGCACCGCTCAAAGCCTCCTCGCAACCACCCTCGCCTCCCCTGTTTTGCCCCCCCTCCCCCAGCTCCATCGTGACCCCCCGCCCCCCTCATGGCCTGTGCTCGAAGCCCCCCTCCCCGGCACCCCCGCGTCGCTGGAAGCCTCCCCGCACCCCCTCCCCCGCATTCCCCCCTCCGCGCGCGCGAGCTGAGGCCTGGAAGCCCCCCTCCCCCGCATTCCCCCCTCCGCGCGGCGGCACGCGCTGGAAGGCTCTCCGCACCCGCCCTCGGCGCGCGCGAGCTGCAAGCCCCCCTCCCCGCATCCCCCCTCTGGAGCGCGCTGGAAGGCTCTCCGCGCCCCCCCCCCCCCTCCGCGCACCCCTCTGTGCTGGAAGCCTGGAAGCCCCCGTCCCCGCACCCCCTCCGTGCGGCGCGAGCTGGAAGCCCCCGTCCCCGGCACCCCCGCACCGCCGCCTCCCTCCAGCCCATGCCCCTTCCGCCAACCCGTCACCTGGAAGCCCACCTCCCAGGTCGAGCGTCGCCCCCCACCTCCTCCATCCCAGATCGAGCCGCAGCACCACGTTCCCTCCCACACACCTCCTCCAGCTCTGGCCAATGTTCTCAGAGATGGAAGCTGGGATTTTTTTCTCCTCTTGATTAATTCTAACCGTCCGATCGCGGATTGGTTAGATTAACTCGTTCTTAACCCAAAAAAGTTAGCTTTAGATGTATCAATTTAACGGTAGGGTTCGTGGGGTAAGACGGAGCAAGGTTACAGGGTCGACGAAGGAATTAAGATGTTTCAGAGGTCGTAGCGGTAATTGCAAAAGATTACAGGGTCTGTCAGGTAAAAATCCCAAGAAAATTTTTATTGCGGTAACAAGGAGTTGACCAGAAGCGAAGGGATGTTAGTATAGTTTTTTTTGCTAAGCAAGTATTTGCATTGATTTGTAAGAAACAAAAATTTTTTGTTACAGGAAGTGCCGTAGAGCTTCTAAGTGAGCATCATGGTCGAGACAAAAATCAAAAAGAGCATAAAAGAACCATGAACAGTTAGTTTAGAATGGTTGGCACCATGCTTGAGATGTCACCAATCAAATGTTGGAGAGAGGAGGTACAGACGTCCGTCCATCTGTGGTTGCGCTCCTCCCATAATGTCCAGCTAGTCGCCAAGAGAGCAACCGCGGTCTTCATCTCCAGCTGTTAGTATAGTCCATTGACCTCAGATGACATATTTTTTACAATATGTCGCGAAATTATGCGGGTCTGCCACTTGCAGAAGCGGCGGGATGCTTATTGTAATTTTCCAGGAAGGCATAATTGGTTTAGACGGAATTCGAACCTTCTACACACCTTCCAATCCATTTGGGTGAGCAGGATCCATTGATCTGGTCAACCATGGACTTTGTAGCTGGAGAATGATGTGGACGATATAGTCATCACATCGCCCATATCGAGTCCATGGGACATTTCTTTGTTCCACATTGTGTTATCTTCTGCCCTAGACACGTCATCATCCTAGTGGCGAGATGCGAAGGAATATCTATAACTCTAACTAATAGAAAGTTTTTTCCCTCTCTCTTCTACATCTGTCACATGGCAGCTTGAAATCTCACCAAATACCCTCTTTTCCCCTTCCTTTACCTGTTTCTTTCCCTCTCTCTCCCTCTTTCTCTCTCTCTCTCCACTCAATCTCCCCCTCTCTCGACCACTCTCTCTAGGGCTGGTTATCGAGTCACGGCTCGATGAGCCAGGCTCGGACTCGGCTCGATAAGGGCTCGTGAGCTTGGCTCATTAGGCTATTGAGCCGAACTCGAGCCAGAATTGTGGGCTCGATAGCTTAACGAGCCGAGCCCGAGCTGAGCCTCGCTCGACTCGATAACTCAATAAGGGGCTCGATAAAAAATATATATACATATATTTATATATAATACAAATCAAATAAAAGTAAACCTTAACGAGCCTTCCTTGGGCTCGAGCAATTATTAGGAAATTTTAAAGCATGTGCATAACTTGCAAATTATGATGGGTTTTTGTACAAAATTTCCCCAAGCTTCATGTGCTGCAGCACGTACCTCTCCAGTTACTAGATCTGCTTGCAATTGGCAGAAGATGTAGAGACTTCCGTGCAATTTGCTCCAAGATATGTGCATCTCATGTGATTTTTCACGTGCTTGGACCTGTAACAAATCGATGAACATCGAGGGTCCGATTATAATTTCTCCAAAATATATCTCCAACGGCTCGTGCTTTGCCGGTGGAGCGGTGGTGACTCCTCATTAGTACCACATCGTGCAGCTCTAAGAAGCCGAGGGTTGGGATTTCCTATAAGAGGCGGGGAGTGGGCATCATTCATCCCTACTAACCTGGACGGGGTCATTTAAGGGGCTCGGTTCGAGCCCGAGCCAGCTCGATAAGGGCTCGAGCTCATCAAGCCCGACCCAACTTGGCTGAGCTCGAACGAGCCCGAGCTCAAGCTCGAGTTCAGTTGAGCTTAATGAGTTCGAGCTCGAGCCAGGGGTTGGCTCGGCTCATTGGGCTCGATAGCCAGCCCTAACTCTCTCTCCCTCTTTCTCTCTACTCATTCTCTCTCCTTCTCTTGACCACTCTCTCTCCCCATTAATTCTCTCTCCATCTTTCCTCTTCATTTCACTTCTCTCTCCCTACCGCACCCATCTCCCTCCCCCTCTCCATTTCACCTCTCTTTTTTTCTCTCTCATCTAACTCATCCCCTCTCCATCTTTCTTCCTTGCTCATCTTTTTCTCCCTCCTCTAATATATTTGTTAAATTTAAAATTACAAATATCATTTTTTATATTTATCATTTTGATGTATATAATAATTATGTATTTATTATATTAAAATTTTTAAATCTCGTATAAAGATGCAACTTTTTTATATGATGTAAAAATTGATTACAAATTTTTTACAAACTTAGTAGTTTATTCAAATTCAGATTTTGTAATCAATGTGGGAAAAAACACACGTATATATTTTATTATTATACTAAAATTATATCATATTTATATGTGATATAAAATTTGTGAAATACAATAATAATTTAAAATAGTTTAAAACAAAATTAATTGTGAAATACAATACTAATTAAAAATAATTAAAATCAAACTTAAATTTACATATATAAAATCTTATAATAAAGCAATAAAATATATAATTTGAAAATAATTTTCATTTGATCTTTAAATTATTATATAATACAAATAATTCAATACATAATAAAAATAAAATTAACTTATGATTATGATAATGATAAAATTATACTTATATCAATAGTTTATAGATAAAATTTTTAAAAATAATGTAAAATCTAATAATAGTATTTTTTATGTAATACATTCAAAACTTGTTTTTTCCATCTTTTTTTAATCTCTTATTTAATACATACATAATAATTTCTAATTGCCATTTGATCCCCGCCGCGAAGCGCGGATATGCTACCTAGTTGATACTTATTGTGGAGAAGATAAGGGAGGACGATGGATAGATACAGTCATTTATTTATTAGTATTTAGATATCTCGCTCTTTAACACTGCATCTCCTCTTATATAATGGAGATTTTAAGAATTTATCTCTGATTTTTGTTCGGTTGATGTCTAAGGATAAAATATGTCTATATATATATCTAAATAATAGATTTTTTAGAAGCATATCTAAATAGTAGATGATGTAATCACAATGTTACTATTTTTCTTAAGATAACTTATTTAGTGATAAAGTCTTGTTATCACATGATTAAAAGATCTTATCATCATAAGAGAAATAAAGAAATAAGAGATTGTGGGTTCATTTCAATTTACACAGAAGAATAGAGATTAGAAGGGATAAGGAGGGACTAGATGTAGTTATTTCTTATTAACAATTGATTGTTGTAAAAAAGGAAAACACCAATATACAAGAACCCCTCTAATGGTCTGGTGGTAGAGGCAAATCAGGATTCAAATCCCTCCAAACCCCCTTCAGCTAGTAAAAAACAACAATATATAAAAACTAATGGGTTTTTATTCAATTGTGCCCCTTTGAGATATTTCAATATCAGTTATGCCCCTTCCCTTTTTAGGAGTATCAATTGTGCATTCGACTTCTTGTTATTCTATTACTTGTGTCCCTCCGTTAATTTAATCGTCATTGAGTTGAACTTAACCATGGTTTTTCAAACCATGGTGCAGTTAGGAGGGATATAGTTGTACATGCTTCTTCTTCATCGTGTTCTTCCTCCATTTGTTCTTCTTCCTTTTTCTTTATAATTTCTCTCTTAATTACACATTCATACATCCATCAAATCGCTATTTTTTTGCGTTTTCACGGATATATCACTTATTGCGGATCAAATGATGAATTTTATTGAATTTTTCGATGAATACTCATGAATCGATTAATCAAAACTTATTTTAACTAAACATATGCTGAAAGGCCCCATGTTACATATCAAACTTAGACTTGTGTCCTGCACCACATGTCCCTCCCTCCATCTGTGCATTCCTCACCATAACCACCCTCCCTCGAATAGGTCACGACCATTATCGTCCCTGTTCGCTGACCTTCACGTTCAAGGTGATATATTTGCTACTCCGATCCTTGTCGTCTTCCTTCGCTCAGCCTTGTCGCAACGAGCACTTGGACGAAAGGGTTGTGGGGGGTGGGTCAAGGCATAGGGGTTGCAATGAACTCGAGGGTGGAGGGGCAAGCGGAGGGGCGAGACGAGCTCTGGGCAGAAGGAGCTTGGTACATATGGGTTGTAGGGAGCTCGAGGCGTAGGGTTGGAGATGGAAGGTTGGAAAGTTGGAGGGGATAGTGGTCGGAATAGGAAAGGGGAGGTGCGGGGGCGACGGGAGGAGATGGGGGCAGAGAGGGAGGTGCGGGGGTGAGGGGAGGTGTTGGGGGATGGAGAGGGGGTGCAGGGGCGGAGGGGAGGTGGGGGTGAGGAGTTTGGGGCGGAAGGGGCGCAAGGGAGGGGGAAGGAGCTCATGGCAGAGGGGGAGGGTGCGTGGGTGGGAGGAGCTACGGGGACGGGTGGAGGTGGCGCTGGAGGAGGAGGAGGAGGCAGGGGAGGATGAAGAGAAGGGGGAGGAAGAGGAAGAGGATGGGGGAGGAGGAGAAAGAAGGGGATGAACTTTTCAATCTAATTTTTTAAATTTAATTCTTGTTGTGTCCTCAAAATTAACGTCCGTTTACCTCAGAATGGACGAGAACTAACACAACGGACACAAGTGATAGAACGACAAGAAGTCGGAGACATAACTGATATTCCCAAAAAAGAGGGGTATCACTGATATTGTAGTATCTTAGAGGAGCATAACTGATAAAATTCCAAAAATTAATTTAATAGGTAGAGTTATTTGAATTTAAGGATTTATTTATTTATCAGAATTAGGATGGTAGTTCTGTAAAGCCTTGAACTTGACAAATCTCGGATCCTATATAATAAGATCCGGCTCATCAAGAGAAAATCAACGAAATTTGTTTCAGGTGAATCAGACTTCATTTCGAATTGTTATGATTTTCGAAAGAAAAAGAAGTAAGGAAGGGTAAGATGTCATTAATCCATAATGACTGTCATTAGGACTAATTAAACATGACTAAAGAAACTAATGATGGATTGAAAACCGCTAATGATCATTAGTAAACACTAATCAATAGTTAGCAAAAGATAATCGTAAGCCGCGAAAGTTAAATCGCGATTAGTGAAAGTTAATCATGATTAGTGTTAGTTAAGCGTCATTAGCGAATCTAGAATCCTCTAGAATGTTCTAACTTAAGCCCCAAGTTTGGGATAGGTTTTGGCCAAAACCATGGGCTGCTAAACCATGGTTAAGGCCTAAACCATGGTTTTCTAACCATCGTTAGTGGTTTTCCGGGGCCTATAAATAGACCCCCCACCCATTCATTCTCTACGACTTCCACTACCACCACCACCCCAAGGGCTAGGGTCGAGAGGTCGGGAGGAGGAGCAGGAGGCGAGGGAGGAGCGCTAGCAAAGCGCTGCCGGGAGAACGAGGAGGAGAAATGTACGATCCTCTCTTAGTTTGCTTCGTAAGCTAGGCTTTCAATTCATCCTCTTGTTCTTCCAAATTTTGTTTTTGATTCATCTTTCTTTCCGATTCGTTTTCCTATTGTGGTTCGAGGAGAAATCTGTGTAACACCCTACTTAGGTGCGGGCGGCTATGCACGTCAATGACCTTGTGATTCGCCACACGTTTACTCATCTAAGATGCGTGGTGTCTACCGATTCTCCATCGATTATGTTTATGTTCTTTCTATCATGCTTTTATAATTATTTTGATGGAGAAATCTGTGTAATACCCTACTTAGGTGCGGACGGCTATGCACGTCAGTGACCCTGTGATTCGTCACATGTTCACTCAACTAAGATGCGTGGTGTCTACCGATTCTTCATCTCTAGTTGTTTGAGTATATTCTTTCAGTTTTGTTGTTGTTTTTCCTCACAATTGATTTATAGAGGAAACTCTTTTCATTTTTATTTTGAAACATGTCCCGATACAAGGGGAAACTCTACCAAAATTTTCCGAGAAATATGTCCCGATATAAGAGGAAACTCTGCTGAAATTTTTCGAGAAATATGTCCCGATATAAGGGGAAACTCTGCTGAAATTTTCCGAGAAATATATCCCGATGTAAGGGGAAACTCTGCCGAAATTTTAAGAGAAAATATGTTCTTGGTGTTCTTCACGTTCTTCGTTCGTTCCTTGCATTCTTGACACGTTCTTAACATTTTTGATACGAAAATGAAATTCGATCTTTTCAGGAGCCTTAAAATAGCCTTTCTAAAAACGAAACACGATAAAGCCTTGCATACACGAGAGAGAGCTCGATTAGGTAACGAAATCCTTCCTTTTGCTGTTGGATTTTCATATGAGATTATTGAAATTTTTGATTTTATTTTCTTTGCTATTAAGAACCCTAATTTTGGCCATTTCTGAAAAAGTCTGAAAAGTTGCTTTGTGATTCCCACTAAAATAGAGTTTAAGCATCAAATTGATGCGATGGCTTTGAAAGTTAGAGTTTGGGAGTTAAAATAGGCATAAATACGAGTATACATGGTTATGAATAATATATATGTGAGTCTATACTAAATATTGCTAATTATGCAAATTGAAGATTTAACGAAAGAATTACATCATGGAAATTGATGTGGCTTGAGTTGGATCCTGAAAAGGATCGTGTGTCACGTTAAGGATGAGTAGGAGTAGAACTACAGGTCGGGCATGCAACTTGTAGGTTTGTCGGAAGGAACCCGTATTGGCGTTTCCCTACCTAGGTGGTACACGGTTGCCCTGTTATGTTAAGTGCGCACGAAATGAATGTTTTGCAACGCGTGGTAACGGGAGCCAATATCGTCGGGTTGAACGACGGAAGATGTGGCCGTGTCATGTGGAGGCACGGGTGGTTCAATAGCGGTTGGGTCACGATAACAAGTATTTAAAGCCGCTAGGTTATATGATTAAATGCTAGCATGAGGTTTTAAGCAACCGAGTCCTCGAGGACGGTGCGCTCATTTGATTTTCCAGCTGAGGGTTGAGACCCTGTTTAATAAAAGAAAAAGGAAATTGTCAGGGTAGTATTGGAGGATTGGTTGAGGCGACGTGCGGCGGCATAAGCTTACCAAGATCAACACAATCTCCAATCCCGAAGGGTCCACAGCTTCGGAGTCCAAGAATGGTGGGGTTGCCCTGGACTAATCCCCTGATGTGGAATAGAAAGGAATAGGACTTAAATTAATGAGAAGGAATAAAATTTTTGTGATATCAAGTTTTGAAAAATTACACAATTTGTTTGCTTTTCTCTTCTTCGTTACTTACCATTCGCTAATTTTTATCCTGTGATTTATGGAAAACCCAACAGGTATCGGTGAGCCATCGCAAGGACTTTAAAAATTCATCCAGCTTACATAGTAGACATCCAGCCAGCCACAGTAGCTTTATGTTTTAAGGTAGTTAGTAATCTTTTGTATCTTTTCCTTTCAAGCTGGTGTACATGTAAATGGTTATAGTGGGACAGCGTTATCATCTGAACTTTATTTAGTGAATGGAAAAGTGTTGAAATACTTTCTTCTGAGAATTTTTATTTGCAGTCTATTTCTGAATGTTAGTTGTGATTGCTGAATAAATTATTGCTGAGTAACCAGATCCGGATATGGGAGGATCCGACAGCCCGGGAATCGGGATCGTGACAAGTTCCCTTTAATCTTCCGATTAAAAATCAAATGGTTATATTCAAGCTACTCCAACATAATAAAAATGATTTACCAATACATTTTAATGGCAAAGTTTACGTGAAGTATATTTTTGAGTAAATTACATAAAAGACTAGATCATGTATCTAATTTTAATGTCGTACCTAAACTTTGAAGGGTAACAATGTCGTACCGGATCTTTAAGATTTGTCTTATTGTAATCCTTAACTATTGAAACTTAGTTGATCATTTTTTGTCAATCTAACTTTAAATCGCAACAGCTCAAAACCACATTTAGGCAAATATAATAAATCGAGTATCACATTATTATCTTTTAAAATTTAGATATGATATTGAAATCAGGAGTATACTTTAAAGACTTTTGTGTAATTACTCTGTATTTTCAACAACTAATGAATTACATCCTCGATATGTAGCATTGAACTCTCTTGTTATATGAACTTCTCAATGTATTTGTGATGTCTGACATAATATCTTCTCATTCGTTAATGACGCCAGTTTTACATTATAATCACATGAGGGTTTCCATTGCATGTAATAGATTGCAGAGAGCGCATGTGAGAACAGAATAAAGAATATTGATCAATTAAATTTCTAGAAAAGCTTACGTTATTTGGAATAATGTGTTACAATTTTTTTAATCATTAGCAAGATATGCAGTTGCCAGATGGTGGCATTATCTGTTGTGGTCTCGTTGTCGATCATAGTACAATGTCATATCTATAACATAAATGTAGCTTGGGAAATATTGTTATCTATAGTGATATCAATTGTATCAGTTAATTTAGTCATCCATCTTCATGATCCCTGTCCTTTTTGTCTGCAAGGCTTGTTCATGTCAATGCATGATCATTATCATATGTCGTTGTCATAAGATTCAAGAATTTTATCAGTTGTACTCCTTTGAGATATTGCAATATCAGTTATGTTCCTCTCTTTTTGGAAATATCAGTTGTGCCCCCGGCTTCCTTGTCGTTCTATCACTTGTACCCCTCAGGTTAGTTGTCGTCCATCCCTAGCGCAAACCGACGTTAACTTTGGAGAAATAAGCGGAAATAAATTAGAAAAAAGAGGCTGAGAGATCTTTCTTGACCCTCATCACCCTCTCCCTCCTCCCTCCCCCACCTCCTTCCCAGGCTAACCTCCTCCTCCTTCCCCTGATCCTCCTCCCCAGGCAGACCTCCTCATCTCTCCCCTCCTCCCCCTCCCCTAGGCCGACCTCCCCCTCCCTCCCTCTGTCCCTCCCCAAGCCGATCTCCTCCTCCCTCCCTTCCTCTTCTTCCCCCAAGCCGACCTCCTCCTCCCCCGTCCTCTCCTCTGCCCCTAGCCTCTTCCTCCACCTCCTCTCCTCCGCCCGCAACCTCCCTCCTCTGCTTCCCCCTCTCCTCTGCCCCCAGCCTCCCCCCTCCTTCGCCTCCTCTTATCCTCCGCCATCAGCTCCCAAGAAGATCTTGATCTCGGAACCGTGAGCAGGGACGAAGCCAGAAAATTCATCTTGGGGGGCTAAATTATTTAGATATTATTTATGTAATTTATCTTATCATTTTAGTTGTTAATATTTGGGGAGTGGTTCTTTTGATGTAACGTGAGTTATAAAAGAGGTGTTGTAACTATTTTTGTTCAATTTTGTTTCTTAAAATCATTTGCTATTTTATATTAATGACTAAAAGTCTATTTCTCTTTTAAATGATACTTAAATTTCTTAAATATTGATTGGACTTTTAACTACTAAGATAAATTAAGAAATGATCTGATTTGAGTGAAACTTGAAGGATATATAGAACATCAATGGAAGTTTCAATCTATAAAGTTGGAGTCTTGGAAACGAATTCAATTTATAAGGTGAGTTTACAATAATTCCTTAATTGATCGAAATTAATATTGAAAATAAAGTACATATATAAATTTTATGATCGGACATAAATAATCTCTATAAATGTCGTATTGATAAAAAGATCCCTACAAAACTGTTCATATCACTGAAATATACATATATTAATATAATATTAAGTAATACCGCTAGATTTAATATTTTCAAACAAGTAACACTATACAGTACTTTTTACTTACATGGATGCAAACAAATATAGATATATGTACCAATCCTTTATCATATTTGTTATATATATTTTGACATGTGTATGTTTATCTGCATATCTATTTTAAAATGGATACAGATACAAATAGGGTTGTAAACATACAGATAGAAATAGATACATGTATACATATATGTATACACTAGAAAATATGTAACCATATATGTTTTACGATCCAACAAAAATGAAAGAGGTATCCAACTCCATATCCGTACATGCAAAGAAAATAAAAAGAAAATCATTATCTATATAATATATCATAAAGAATACATATCTATAACGATTTATAAACACATATGGTGATGGACATATAAAGATGTATCAATGTATGGTTATGCACATCATTTATTATTAATAGTTAATTATTGTAATTAGATTATATATATTAGTGCAATGGGGCTGTCATGCACCATTTTTTGAGGTTTTTTATTTTTTTAAAATATCACCATGTATATTCATCTATATATCCCACCTATATGTCATTCGAATTTCGTAAGAAATAGAAACTCCTATGCCCTCCATCTAGAATAAGTTGATTACAACAATGTTTAGACCGTTAAAATTACCTGTTCTAGATGGAGGGTAAAGGAGTCTCTATTAGGGTGGAGATTTGGGCTCGACCCGGTCCAACCCGGGAAAGCCCGGCCCGAGCCCATCAATTTTTCGTGGGCCTTGGGCTGGGTCGAGGCCCGCTTTTTTCAGCAAACAGAGGACCCGAGCTCGGCCCAAGGCCCGCAGGATCGGGCTCGGACCGGGCTCAACCCGCACTTATTTTGATTCCAATTTATTGTTATAGATATAATTCATCCATAACACATGAATATTGGATGTATTGTTACGATATAATATCACTATTGATAGATGAAGGAAATATTGGATGTATTGTGACTATAAATCCATGTCCCCTAATTTAGTTCTAATATGATATTTTAAAAAATAAGGGCCCGGGCCCGGGCCCGACCCATTTGTACTTCGGGGTCAGGCCCGACCCGGCCCGAGCATAATATTTTTGAAAAATGAGGACCCCAGGCCCGTCCCATTTGTACGCCGGGTTCGGGTTGGGCCCGGGCTTTTGCAGGTCGGGCCATGGCCGGGTTCGGGCCAACCCAGCCCAATGCTCCACCCTAGTCTCTATTTCTGACGAAATTTGAATGATATGTTGGAGGGATATATAGGTGAATATACATGGTGATATTTTTCAAAAAATAAAAAAATTGTAGAAAAGTGTGGTAAGGGAAGCCGCTTTATTCCCTATATATTGATTTTTTTTGTTGAGATATTGAGGGACTATTATACATAACATGTAAATTTCAATTATTAAATAATGTTTTTAGATTACATATAGTACTATATATTAAACATATATAGGGATTATGGTCGAGAGCCGGGGGGCTAAGCCCCCACCTCCCCCCTCTCTCCGTCACTGACCGTGAGAGGGATTGGTTGGAGGGGCAGGAGGGGGAGGTCGGTGGAGGAACCACCTGCTCCTCCTCTCGATGTTGCCTGCTCTTGCACCACCTTCTCTGCTCCTCCTCTCGACTACTCCAGAAGGAGGAACCACCCTCTCCTCCTCTCGACGTTGCATGCTCAAGAATAGGAGGAAGAAGTTATGAATTTCTAGTTTTACCCTTTCTACCCAAACCATAATTTTGAAAAAATCATGATAAAGTTCAAATCATTGACGGCTAATGTAATGGAGGGCACAAGTGATAAAACGACAATAAGTCAAGACACAACTGATATTCTCAAAAAGAAGTGGTATAATTGATATTATAATATATCAGAAAGTACACACAACTGATAAAACCCCTAAAATCTATATAATGATTTCCATCACTCCAAATAACAATCTAACATGTGAAATGCACAATATAAAATAACAATATATATAAAATAACATCTATATTATGCTTCATCATTGTGAAAGAATTGTTGCTACATGATTATTTGTTGTGCATACGTTCATAGTTTTTGATGAGGTTCTGTCGAGCTTGTACCAAACAGCGAAGCCTCTGACCTTCTTAGATCGAACACCAATGCATCATCAAGCTTGAACTTAACATGGAAGTTTCTGACCTTCTTAGATCAAACACCGAGAAAACATGCAATGCTTGGACTAGATACCAAATCTTCCTGAGAAAACTTCTCTAGAATGAATCACCATTAATAGACACTCCTACTAGGAAATTTCTCTAATGAGTCGCCGAGAGCTTGAAGATCGGATGGCGATTGTTCCTTGTTGAGAGCGATTGCGACAACAGAATTGATGACTACTCTCAATGCATAAGAATGCTTCGTATATACTTTACATTCATGTTACGTGTCGTATTTCGCTGGTTTCGTAGTTTTCACCATGAGCTAAGAACTTAACAGAAGACTCAACTTAGCTCGTTGAATTCGATAGGCACCTCCGTTATAAGTGGCATACATCCTCTTAGATTTCACTCTTCAGAATTTCTCGACAACTAAACAAACAAAAAATCAATATCAAAGCTATCGTGATTCAAAATTCAAAACGTTTCCGCCTAGATAGGACCATAACCATATAATATATTATCGACGCATCAATTATGCGATGATGCGTGAAAGATATCGGTGCAAGTAATCATACATCGATGTTTTACCAAACGATGATATAGACGACTGACTGCCCACCACCCTGAAAGCAAAAGGAGAGGTGTTGTACTTTTCATCTGAAAGCTCCACAAACTAGTCATAAGAATAATGGAAGACATCCGTCTTCGAGCTTATGCTCCATATCCTTTAGTCTCACAAAAAAAAAAAACAATTAGAAGGACCATATATAGATAATTCCAGCAGTAGATACCCATTATAATACTGGAATTTATTGGTGTTTGAATTAATGATTGGTGCACGAACAGCCAGACGCACGTATGAAAACGTCTCCTTGCTGTCGATTGGACCATATTATACGTCTAGGATGTTTCAGCGAAAAGGACTTCTGGATGTTCAATATAAACGATATATATAGTAAGGATTTTGAAGTTCGTGCCCCTGTGAATTGTCCGATAACATCTGCCTGTGTATTTCATAATTACTTGATCCTTGGGTCTCTTTCCTTGGGCCTCTTTGGTAGGAGAATAGGCTCTGGAATAAGGGGTCAATTCTCCTCCTGACACGGTTCCCAGTGGTACGACTATTCTTTATTATTTCATCTTATTTCACTCTTATTCCTATCTTTATCCCACCTTACCTACCTTTATTTCACTTTATTCTCCTTGTTCCTATCCTCCAGCCGAATGGAGAATAGACCCTTCATTCCCCTTATTCTCCATCCTTATTCCTGTTTATTCTCCTACCGAACGGGCCCTTAGTGTAGCAGAATGCGGAAGCGTATCACAAAATAAAGATAAAGAAAACATTAGGGGACATCGAGATTTAACGTGGAACCTTACTTCAGAAGGAGCGGGATGAAACCACGGGAGAAGCCCCTGAATTGGGCAATTCTTCTATTGAAGTTCTCAATGAGTACATGGGGTGTGAGGCTCCTTATATAGCCCCACGGACAGACCCAATAGTGACCGCTCCCCCACGTGGTACTAAACACATGGGTGAGCTCTTTTCTTTTCCAACACTTACTAACTTACTGGTATGGGGTGGGTTGAGGTATCCTGTTGTGAATAGTAGTTGTTTGAGATGGTTATGAGGGTTGGAGAGGATTGAAATAAGGAATGTGATGTGATGTCAAATATGATTTGTGATGGAATTCCAACCCAAGGATGTGATGAGATAAATTGGGTTACTTCAGGGTAATCCGATAACCAAATAGACCCTTGACGTATCCAAGCGGTTCCTCCCTTGACGTAACCAAATCAGAGGTTTGATGTACCTCGATCGAGCAGTTCGTATGGTAAGAGCTCTAAAAAAATCCGGATTTCATGCAACCCGTTCGATCTTGATCGGGTGGCTCCGGATTGGTGAGAAGTTACAATAGTCCTCTGCGTTACTGCAGAGGATCCACTCTCTACAGCATAGATATGCACAATAGATAAACGCCAGATCGTTATAGAAATCCGTAGGGATGAAACACCATAGATAAACGCCAGATCGTTATAGAGATGGACTTGGACCCATAGATGATGGTGAGGGCGAGGACGAGATCACAGTTGTTGTAACAGGAGATGGTGATGGATTGCTGCGACATGCACAATGGAGTGCATTTCCATGATCAAAATCCTCTCATACATGAAATCCTTATTCTGTTGTAAAAGCCGGTGGTCCGTATTCCAATTGTTAAATAAATAATTAACTGTATTCGGATGACTAGTCCAAAATATTCGGTTACTTATTCTTTGATTGTCGAAATCGAAATTCGATTGAATTTCGGTGAAATTTAATATCATATCTTCTTCTGCTGCCTTTCCAGTTGCAAAAGCTGTAAATCTCACCAAGTTGGCATGGACAGAACCCCCTTAACTTTATATGAACAATTTTGAGAATATATTTAGTTCATTCACACGCAATAAGCATTTAAACTTGATTCCATCGTCTTCTACGAAAATCAATATCAAACCAATACTGATTGAAAGCTAAATGAAACACAACCCTTCAGTGGAAAAGTTGAGATCAAATATCTCAATTCTTAGAGGCTTGCCGGTCTGGGTCTTGCCGGTCTGGGTCGAGCAGAGAGTTTAGAAAGTTGACAATAGTGATTGGCAGCTTCTTGAGTTGGAAATAATGAAGACAATGAAAGATCCTGATCCTCATTTCATACGTATCCCAAGCTATAAATAAGATGTATTGTGCCAATTCACCAGAAAAACCTATCTAACAAACAAATGAGTGATCAGAATAAACACGGTTCTAACCCAGACATGACAGTATGACAGTGTGTTTTATGTCCACTAAAAACTAAGACCATCTTGATCATTTACAACTAGATAATAAGAATGCTAGGAGATAGATAAAAGCACCAGAACATATCACTTTTATTTTGAAGCCTCAACACATGTATCGTATTAGCATGTCTTTATCATCTTGTTTATGCAAGCAATAACTTGTTTTGCCGTCAAAGGATGCCTCGAAGTTACCGACAGTCAACGCAAGCTGTAAGAAAGAGAACACCTGCATAGTAGGGGATGTCAGCATGAAACTTCTCAAAAACCAGAGACCGAATTGAGCGTGGCATTAGAAAAAAAACTTGAAAATATCTACGAAGCCAGTGCTCCCCTATAAGTTCAAGTCAAAGAATGCTAATCCTAGAAAAAAAGAGATTTTTTTTATGTTTACAAACACCTTGTAAATAATGCATAGTTTGCAAGAGGACAGTTGCCAAACACAAGACCTGAACGCTTCTTGGGAGGAAGTAGTTTCTCGATTCCCAAAGGGTTTAAGAAAAATCCTTTCTTCTCTTCTCTTCTTTTGCAGATCCCTTTCATTGCAATTTCATTTTATTACAGTAGAGTGCAGGTTTCTGATACTAAATGCATAAATGCAGTAAGTATAAATCCTACGCAGTGGTTTCCTGTGTTATGCTGAATAACAGTTCTTGAGTAAATTTTATAATCATAAATGGATAAATGGGTCTATGAATAAGGGATCATGTGTCCACCTCTTTACATTATCCTCATCTGCTATCTTTTTTTTTTGACTATTCTAGTGAAGAGTGTCATGATCTCTGGTGAGGGAGATTGTCTTTGTGTGTACCTTTGTGGTCTTTCTCTCTCCATGGGGTCTTCCGCATAAACACGTGCTTTTATGTTGCGATCTTCTTCTTCAACATGGTATCAGACCCCTGTTGACAAGGGGTATGTTCATCAAAACTCCTGATCAATCGGCTGACCCAGGAAATGTTGGAATGAGACTATTTGAATGGATCTTAGTATTCTTATCTAAGTTCGAAAATGACCCAAGATAGATTTGAATGGAGGCAAGGAATCCATTAGTCAATCCTACTTAATCCGGAAAAAGGCTTTGTTGTTGTCGTATATCCACCTATTGGGAACATCAGTGCCTGCTAGGAGCATCAACACCTATAGGGGAGAGCTTCGCTGCTGCAGGAGTCTCAAACTCGTCGCCTTCTGCAGCATCACCGCCCAACTGCAATCTCATCACCGCCTCGATGGCTCGAGGACATCATCTACGATCAACATCACTCAGTAGCCTCCTCTAGCTAACCTCTGCATGCTTCATTACCACATACAGTGTTTTCAGTTGGCTGACCTTTGGACCTTACACATTTGATTGGAGCTTCTTGATGATGATCGGTTCTTTGACTAGAGTTTTTGTTAGCTTCTGTATCCGAGCTTCTATTTTGGATGACAATTTATTTACATCATCCACTTGAGTTTGAGATCTAATTACCATTACTTTAGACATTCAAAAGGAGTTCTTATTACTTTGGAATTTTGGCAATTAAGATACAATGGAACCCATTGAATATCGGCATCCTAAAAACCTTTGTCATCATCTTTGATCTCCGCAACAACCGCATCAATGCTTTCACTCTCAAAGTTGCTTAAGAGTTTGCAAACTAAATTTACAATTCGCGGTGAATACATTTTGATCATGTTGGTTTTGAAAGAGATTCTTTCGCGGCCATCCTCGTCGAGAATAAGTTGGCGAAACATAAGAGGGCTCGTCTCGTAACTAAAGGTGGAGTAGGTGGGGTCTCACATGCGAAGGTCGGAGTTCGCATGCGAAAGGCAGAGGAGGTGGGGGGCTCGTGCGATGTGAGTGCTTGCATGTGCAAAGGAGGCTACGACTCACGTAGGCGACGGAGGTGGGGAGCACGGATCACGAGGGGGCTGAGGGGACAAGGGAGCATGATGAGCGTTTAATGTAAGAGCACTCTGCCGCTAGAACTCCACACTTGATGCACCGAAACGCCTTCCTCAACCACCCACGTCGTGACGACACCAACCTCCGGTGCTCCTAACTAGAGATGAGCATTGGACTGGATTGACCTGATCCAACCCAAGTCCAACCTGAATAGCCAGTCCGACCCAGATGGGTCGGGCTTGGGCCCTGATATTAGGCCCGTTATTTTTGAGACGGGCTCGAGCTTGGATCGGTCCAATCCGCAAAGCCCACGAGCCGGTCCCCACATATGGCCCGGTTATTGACCCACGAGCCCGTCCCGAGGTTGGCCTTAGCCTCGAGTCCCATCTCCGATTCCGCATCCACAGCACATAGCCCCGACTCAGCGACTTGCTCCGTCGCCGGCTCTCCTCCGCTGCCCTAACCCACCACGGCAAGGGCGCAAGCTTAAGGCACTATCTCCGCCGCGGCCGCCCCTCTCCACCATCTCCACCGCTCTCTTGCCCTTCTTTGCTCCCAGCCTCCCACTCTAGTCTCCACCATCTCTTCCGGCCATCTCCAGCCTCTCTGCCGCTCCTCTCCCACCATCACTGCTCGATCCTCTCCCACCACGGTCCACGGCAAGGGCACATAGGGCTATAACTGTAAGTATTCACTATCTTGTGCTATTCATCCCGTTGTGATAACTAGATAACATCCTTTATCAAACCATATCCTCCCATGACCTTTATAATACGTATATGGTATATTACTCAACTCGGTATTTCGTCTCGAACTTACATTCTTTATTCGTAATCTCTTCTATCTACCCCCAATCTGGAGGTGTTGTTGCCTTCCATATTAAGCATGTTCGAAGAATAGGAAAAACAAATCCAGGGACGGAGCCAGAATATTTCATAGAGGGGGCACACTGTTTAAAAAAATATGTCTATAATCAAATTACAATCATATTCATTATAAAATAATAGTTGTGAGGGATAAATTTTATCATCCGTAGTTTCCGCATAAATAATAGTCAGTATTGAACCTTTTGTAATCAATTGTATGCTTTTTATTCAATTCTACCATATACATTCCACGATATCGAGATTTTTTGTGAATGATATTTATATCTTTTTTTAAAAAAAGGAATACTTTAATATTTCCATTTTTTAAATTAAGTATTTGGATTTTAATTAATTACAACGTACCTACAGTTGTTCCAAATCTATATCAAAAATATAAAATATATTTCTATACTTTTTATTATCAACAACCAGATATATTAATTTGTCTATGAAGGAAAAATATGCCGATTCAAGAATATATGTGCATTTGACCATCTTACTTGATAATAAATAGGATCAATGGTTAATCTCTGAGACTTGACAAGAAATGAATTTTTTAGAGATTTTAATTTGTTTGATATAGAGGATCAAACCTTGTATCTGTATAAGTGATAATGAGATTGGATTAAAAATCAAATAATCTATTCTATAGTTTGATTCTAAAAAATGGATAATCACTAAGATTAGGGTGGGCCTCCATTATACGTTGATCAACTGAAGACATTATCCGACAAAGGTTGATCCAAGGTAAAATCTACTATTGATGTGTAGAAATTTTATGTTGAGAGACATATTATCTATTGATAAATATTATTGATTTTTTTTCTAAAGAAACGAGGGGGCATGTATGATTTTTACCCTTAAAAATCCAAAGGAGCATTATACTTGGGAAATATTATGACTATTTTACCTTAAAAAAATACATAGGAAAATAATGACATATATACTATGTAATCAAAAAATTTAGGGGGGGGGCATGTGCCCCTCCTTGCCCCCTATAAATCCGTCCTTAGACACATCAACACGTATCGTGGCTATTAGTTTTTCCTGCATATGTAGAAATGTGTTTTGAAATGGGAGAGATTTTTCTTATTTCTTCTTTATTTTTTGTCCATCAACTGATTTTCCTTTATCTGGTGTCAATTCGATTTTGTTCTTGGAGTCATAGGACAACATGGCACGGCCCACGGGCAATTGGGCCTATGTATCATGAACAACAGATATAGTGTTTATGTATTCACCTACATTAGGAATGCATGTGGTTGTGATGCAAACCAAGCTGTTTGGAACCTAACTTCGTTATAGCTACTTCACACTTTTCTCGTACAGAGCTCTCGGATTGGAATTCCAGCAAACAACTGTTAATTCACGAGAAGCCCCTAGATATATTTAGCATGTTATGAGATAAGCTTGTGTTTATGTGTTGATAACTACAATCTGTTTGTCAAATTTGGGTTGGCCCGTCCCATAAAAATTTGGCAGGGCTTAGGCTTGGGCAGACAAAAAAATACGCGGGCCTTGAGCCTGACCCAAACCCTTATTTCGTGAATATGCTTGGGTTTGGGCCCTTCAGGGCCAGTCGAGCTTGGTCCATGCTCATCCCTACTCTCTACTCTTTGAATAGGTGGCCCTCCCATACTCATGGTGGCCCTCGCGGAGCTCCTAACCCTTTGCCCCTCGAATAATGCCTTGTGGAACTCCACCCTCGCGTTGCCTCTGCACTGCGACCCTCGTGCTATGCCCTCGGCCATTGCCACACCGCCTGCTCTTTATCAGCCTCTTCCTATGACGATCGTCACCATGCCCTAGCTCCTGCTTGCATATAATCATGTATATGTAATCTCAGCTCTTACATGGCATAACCATGTGTTAACTTTCATTCATTTTCCCGTTAACTATGACAAAATCTGTTAAATAATCAACCTTTGAGTTCACCTTATTTACAATTGATATCACTCCTCCTTCCCTTCTCTCTTCCTTGGATCTCCATCACCTCCCAGATAATTTGAGGATCCTCAAGCCGCCAACCTAGGTGAAGGTGTCGAGTTTATTCTTCTTCCGTTGGATCATGTCGACGAGGTGGATCATGTCGACGAGGTGGATCATGCCAGACTCCACCTAGAACTTGGTGAGGGAGGCTCCAGAGGAGGCCCTAGGGCTCTTGAGCTTTTTGACATTATCCTCGAGCATTGCGAGAGCCTCAAGTACGTCTTTCCCATCTAAGAGCATGAGCTGTTAGTGAATGGATGGTTAGCCAAAGGGGGGGGGGGAATGTAGGTGATAGATGGGTGGGGGGCTAGAGAGTAGATGGGATTCTTGAGGGAGGATGGGGGGAGGGGGTTGGAGTGGAGGAGAAGTTGTCGAAGTCGGAGGTTTGGATGAAGGGGTTGGATGATGGGGCATTGGAGGGGGCTTCTGGCGAAGGCTGGAGGAGGGGTTGGAGTTGCAACAGGTGATGGCTAGTGGAGGGGGGTGGAGGCATCTAGAGGAAGGGTTAAAAGGGGAAGCGGATGGGTGGCTTATGGGGGCTGGAGAATGGGACATAGGAGAGCAAGGTGGAGGAAAGATGGTAGCGGAGCTGTGGGCGGAGAAGAGGTCGAGGAGCAGCATCAAAGTGCTACTGCGAATGATGTGGTAGGACAGGAGGGAGGAGGAGAGGGGAGGAGGAGGTTGTCTTTATTAAAAAAATAAACAAATCATTAAATGATAAGCCTTGGTTGTGATGTAGTTAATTAACTCACATGAGTGGTTGAGTTGTTGGACTAACTTTGCAGAGGATTATGGGTGTAAGATAGAGTGACTATTTGAGGTTTCTCGTATAGTTATGTATTATTAAGGGTTATTGAAGTAAATACGAAAGTATACATGGTTATGTGAGCAAATATCCCTATATATGGAACATGGAGCCTATGTGTTTCAAATTTTGTGTAAAACATACATTCATAACATGTTCATCTGAAGGGGTTGAATTGAGTAAATCCGAGACAACTAAATTTGTCTGTCCTGATGGATAAGTTAGAAGTCTTGAATTAAGTTGAAATTCTAATGACACCATGGAGATATATTGTGATCTAAATCCCGTAAGGATCTATTTCAAAAATTTAAAAAAAAATATATAGGGGAGAAGAAAGGGGTGTAGGTAAGTTACCCGTATTATTATATGGGTGTAGGCTCCCCATTCCCATAGGCGTGTGTGTATGGATTTTCCAATGCTCCGTGAGGCCATTAGGATTATAACGAGTACTCTCATTTTTATTAACATTTTCTATCATTTTGAGTACAATGCTTATTGGTTTGCAATTGTTATACATATTCGTACCACTAAAATCATTTAAAAAAGGAATTCTAAATTAATATGGGATAATTGCATCTTTATTGGTATACTGGTATACCGATGTGTTTTCTATTCTTGCTAATGACCGTTTCATATTAATTTAAGCTTTACTTTTTGTGAAAATAATCACTAATAGTAAGAATATTATGTAACAATATAGTAAGAATATGATGGAATAATTGTATATCAATAAATATTATGCTCAAAATGATAGGAAACAATAGTAAAAACGAGTGTGCTCATAATAATCATAATGATCTCGGGGCTCATTATAAAATTCATTATAGAGAGAGAGAGAGAGAGAGAGAGAGAGAGAGAGAACACCAATGCTTAGATCAGTCCATGGAAGGCTGTATCCCGATATATCGGCGATATATCGGTATAGACATGTCACCGATATATCGCCGATATGTCCGATATCGGGTATCGACAGGCAAAAAAGGCGAGCTGAATCCCGATGTCGGCGATATGGCATCGATATATCGGTATCGACATGGTACCGATATCGATATGTCCTTCCATGGATCAGTCTATGGTCTGGTTTAGATTCTGCTACCCCTTTTTATGAAATTTGAAGTGAATGCATGATTATGATATTTTATATTTTCTGATTCAGTTATGTTCCGTGATAAGCATAGCTGACAATTTGATTTTTGTGTCGTAAATTCTTTTGATAGATAGTTTCATAAACCTCATCATTTGTCTGTATGAGGTACTATTTACTAAAAAGTCCTGAAATCAAATGGTCAAGTTATCATTGCGGGAATTATGCTAATTTTTGAAGATAACTGTAGACTTAACTTTACCATGACTAAATGTAGTTTAGAAGCGGCTCTTACACATCAAATGTCTAATATAGTTTCAAGAATATTCGGTAAGTACAGAACTGTATCTAATTAATTATAGAGTAGATTACATAAAAGTTGCTGAAGAGTAGATTACATAAAAGTTGCTGAACTATACACCCACTTTCAATGTCATACCCAAACTTTAAAATGTAACAATGTGGGACATTATATATTAGTTCGGTAACATTATGGTCTTTTTCGAACATGAAGGTCTCAATATCGTCATCTTTTCTATCGTAGGGACGAAAAAACCTCTCATTAATAGATGTTGACCTCGGTCAACATCTCATTCCATCTCCCTTTTCAGGGTCGACACCAACCTGTTGCAATCATCATTTCCATCCTTCTCGTCACACATCTCATTCCATCTCCTTTTTCAGGGTCGACACCAACCTGTTGCAATCATCATTTCAATCCTTCTCATCATACTCCTTGGTCCCCCGTCCCCCACAATCCCTGGATTCCTCCTTTGTCGCCTACATGAGTCATAGTCTCCTTCTCTGCCCCATGCGAACCCTTACCTCACACGAGAACCTACCTTCTCTACCTTACACACACGAACTCCGTCGTTCTGCACGCGTGCCTCCACCACCTCCGCCTTTAGTTATGAGATGAGAAGCTCTCTTCTGCTTTGCCAGCTTATTCTTGGTGAACATGGCCATGAACAACCCCTTGCTTCAAGGGATTGGGCATGTTATTTTTTGCATGATTGGGGTGGCGAGTACGGTGTAGCTTTTGAGAACTCTAGTGGCACTTGCATCAAGGAAAGATGAGCATGTGTGTAAAGTATCTAAAGATGCTGAAGGGAGATTGGGTAGAATTTTCCAAGAAGATAAAACTTCATGAGAAGGCAAACAAGATTTATGTATTCTTACTAATGTTTTTGACATGCCACTTTAGCACATGTGTTGTTTAGAAAAGGATGAATACAATGCTTTCGATGGTCGATTGAAAATGAGCTACAATGGGTATTGTTGAAGTGGCTTCAACAACACATGCAATAATTAAGACATAAAATCATCGATAACTAAAGAAATTTGTTAAATTAAACTATATATAATAGTATCAACGTGGTTGATGTTGGGAACCTACTATGAAAGCTACTTACTTCAGAAACACTTGTTGAAGCTTTAGAGTCCTCAATGTGGCGTGACGAGAGATTTTAATGATTGCGCAGAAATGACACCAAATAAATGTGGCATAATTCTCCTCGATCCTGAGATATGATTGTACTTGAAGATCTCGTGCGCTTTCCTTTGTTCGGTTTCAAGAGTTACATCTGACGATGATTTGATGTGTGTGCCCCTAAAGGCTAAAAGACAAAACTTTATTAAGTTAGAAAACTAAATACTTTACAATCACAAAACTCTTATAATGTATTTAAACTATCAGAAGCATGATTTTTTAACAAATGTTTGTGTATATCATTCGATTGTGTGGGTTTTGATAGAGATTCATTCGCGGCTCTATTTGTCAAGAATAAGTTGGCGAAGATTAGGAGGGCTCTCATCTCGCAACTAAAGGTGGAGGTATGGGTTCGTGTGATGTGAGGGCTTGCATGGGAGAAGGAGGCTACAACTCACATAGGTGGCGGAGGAGGAGGAGGCTGCAGATCACGGGGGGGCAAAGGGGATTGTGGACCATGACATGCGTTGGATGTTAGTGCACTCTGCCGCCATGTGACCTTGCGCTCCACACATGAAGCACTAGATTGCCTTCCTTTCCTTCCTCTATTGGCCATGCCGTGATGACATTTGCCTCCAATTCTACTCACCTTTCGAGTAGGTGGCCTTCCCATCATCACGGTGGCCCTCGGGAACTCCAAACCTCTCGCTGCTCGGATAGTGCTTTGCGTAACTCGATCCTCGCACTGCCTCCACATCGTGGCGCACATGCTATGCCCCCTACCATCGCCAGACACCCCTCCCCCTTATTGGTTGCTCCCTACGACGCTCGTCGCCATGCCATATCTCCCGCTCGTGCATAATTATGTATATGCAATCTCAGCTTGACCAGGAAAATGATTTATAAAAATGTGAGGGCTTGCATGGGGGCTCGTGCGATGCGAAAGGCGAAGGAGGTGGGGGCTCGTGCGATGTGAGGGCTTGCATGGGAGAAGGAGGCTACAACTCCCATAGGTGGCGACGGAGGAGGAGGCTGCAGATCACAGGGGGGCAAAGGGAATTGTGGACCATGACATGCGTTGGATGTTAGTGCACTCTGCCGCCATGTGCCCATGCGCTCCACACATGAAGCACTAGATTGCCTTCCTTTCATTCCTCTATTGGCCATGCTGTGATGACATCTGCCTCCAGTTCTACTCACCTTTTGAGTAGGTGGCCTTCCCATCATCACGGTGGCCCTCGGGAACTCCAAACCTCTCGCTGCTCGGATAATGCCCTACGTAACTCCACCCTCGCACTGCCTCCGCATCGTGGCGCACATGCTATGCCCCCAACCATCGCCACCCACCCCTTCTCCTTATCGGTCGCTCCCTGCGATGCTCGTCGCCATGCTACATCTCCCGCTCGTGCATAATTATGTATATGTAATCTCAGCTTGACCAAAAAAAAAGATTTATAAAAATTAACAATGTAGTACTCAATCTTTTTAATTCATTCTATATGGTCCATGACAATTGAAATTTAGTTGTTAACTTGTCTTTCTAGGCCTTACATGACGTCAGTTCAAAACTAATTCAGGACAAATCTTAAAAATCAAGCACTACATAGTTGATTTTTAGAGTTCATGTATGACATTGAAACTGGGGTGTATGTAGTGCTTGATTTTTAGAGTTCATGTATGACATTGAAACTGGGGTGTACAATGTAGATTTTTTTATCGTAATATACTCTTTTTATAAATTGGTAAGAGCTCTTGCTAAGGCCAATCTAAAATAAAAAAGGAGGTGGTAGAGTTTGCAAAAGCTTGGCAAATTAATCGTGTCATTTCGGGGCTCTGATAACCGATATACCCTTCAAGCACCAATAAAAAAAGAGACGAAGAAGGAAAAGAAGAACCACAACTAAACATGGTCGTTTCGCTCGTCGCAACACATATTGCTAAGCTATTTGCTGCACTCCTCAAGTTAAAGGTTTATACCATGGTTTAGCATCGGCTAGGGTCGATCCATCCCAACCCGATGCCGAACACACCAAACCCAGTCCAACCCCTTCCCATGGGAGATATGAGTGGGCTTGGGCTTGAGTTTAGATCCAAATGGTAATTTGGGTTGAGTTCGGCATTCACATGATCTGAACTCGAGGCCCAGTTAGTTGGCTCGACCACCTAGCCTGCTTATAGGTCCCTGCACTGCCTGCGGGCGTGCCCGATTTAGGCCAAATGCCATACTCAATTAAGTTATCGATCCAAACCCTACCCATTCGGTAGTTTAGGCTCCAGCTTCCTGACTCGATTACACCCAGCTACCCATGCCCCCACCCCCACCCCCAAAATCTAAGCGCACCACAAATCTACACCCTAAACCTGCTCCACGCCACATGTCGCCCACCTCTCACTTCATTGGAACTCCACAGCTTCTCCCTACGAGCCAACCTACTGCCACTTACCACCTTCGCTATTGGTACACCCCGTTCATCGCCATTCACCAACGCCACTAGTCCCTATAGTGGGGACCACTTCCAAGCATCCTATTCCCATGAACCTGCACTGCCTGCGGGCGTGCCCGATTTAGGCCCAATGCCATACTCAACTAAGTTATCGATCCAAACCCTACCCATTCGGTAGTTTAGGCTCCAGCTTCCTGACTCGATTACACCCAGCTACCCATGCCCCCACCCCCACCCCCAAAATCTGAGCGCACCACAAATCTACACCCTAAACCTGCTCCACGCCACATGTCGCCCACCTCTCACTTCATTGGAACTCCACGGCTTCTCCCTACGAGCCAACCTACTGCCACTTACCACCTTCGCTGTTGGCGCACCCCGTTCATCGCCATTCACCAACGCCACTAGTCCCTATAGTGGGGACCACTTCCAAGCAGCCTATTCCCATGAATGCCACACCACTGTGAGTGACTAAGTTAATTTTCTTGTACCTTCTTCTTGTGGAATTAGGGTGCTTCTCATTTATTCATCTCCCCGATTTTACCTCTCACATCCATCGAATTTGGCAAAACTTCAAAAACTACGTGATTTGAAATTAATTCGAGAACACCATCTATTATAAGCAAATACAAGATGGTTGAAAGGGAGAAGCATTATACAACAACAAAGCCTTTTACCACATTAAGTAAGGTTAGCTACAAGGATTCTTTGCTTTCATTCAGATCTATCTTGGATTATTCTCGGGCTTAGATCCAGAAAACCAATATCCCTTCCGATAGTCTCATTCCAACACTTCTTAAGCCTTCCTCGCTCTCTTAGCCGGCTCAACATCCAACACTCACATCTCCTAACCGGTGCATTACCCGTCCGCCTTTGCAAATGGTAAACCACCTTAAATGGCAAGGTTGCAGAAGTCGGCAGTTGATACTCGGTCGGTAGAGTCACTAACTAAGGATTAATCGACAGTCGGGAGAGTAATCGGATTTAGTCGGGCATTAGTCGGTTTTGAATTTTTAAATTATTTTTTATATATAAATCAAATTTTAATACATATACTATCATTTATCTTGATATTTTTAGCATTTTTAATATTTTTAAGAGCTTAAAAAATTATAGCAAGAGAAGAAAAATGAAGCAAGTTAAGATCAAAGATTCAAAATGTTTGGTACATAGCACATGCAAATGTTCAAAACACATACAACATATCCAAAAAAATCATAAAAGCCATCCGTACACAAAGCCCGTGGATGGACGACGATCTGCGTCAACAACACGGAATAAACGAACCAATGGAGTGAAAGTTCGGACGGCATGCGCGGTGTAGTTCCAAAATGTTAGGCTGAATACAATAGAACTCGCTGCTTCTCCCTTCTTGGTCTTGTACCATTTGCAGTTCGTCCGCTCTTCTGAGGAAAACATCATCTAAGCTTGTCTTTCTTCTCATTCAGGCTCTCAAGAGTGAGAAAAGTGGTTGCAAATCTTGTTTGACCGGGCCTTGCAATGTCTCTCTTGTTGGTGAACTTGCGCATCAAGCTTAGAGGTTTGGTGTGAGGGTATATAAACACCGTAAGCCTCTTTGCCTTTGTGATTGCACTCCTCACCTTCGTCTCTCTGCTTATCTCCTCCAAAGCAAGATCAAGGAGTGCGCCAGCACATGGAGTCCACCAAATCCGTGGATATTGATGAGCAACAATCTTCTCGCTGCTATATTGGCAGATGCATTATCCGCCACAATCTGAACCACATTGTCAATGCCCACTTTATTAAGACACTCATCCACCAGCTTCAAGATGTATTCCGTAGTGTGGGCCTCATTTGAGGCATCTATGGACTTCAAAAATGAAGTCCCCAATGTGCAATTAACACAAAATTTGCTGATGCTCCTTCCACGCATGTCCGTTCATGCATCAGTCATCAAAGAGCATCCTACAACTTCCACGTATCACGCTGACATTACAAGTCATCGTGCATTTTCTTCACCGCATTCTTCAAAAGTGGACCACTAAGCTCATACCTCGTGGGAGTCTTTAGTCCAGGCCCATATTTCCCAATTGCCTCTACCATCTGCATTAAGGCGAGCGGAAAAAGAGAGAAAAATTGCGGAATAAGCGACGCAAGCGACGCGAGCCACGAAAGAGGTGGGAGGATCGGCGAGAGCTGGCGGAGCGAGCGGAGATGGCGGAGGGTCCAGAACTGGCGACGCGCGTTTGGAAAAGGAAGCTCGGGACAAGGGAAGAAGGTCCTGGACTCAGATGAGAACATCTTTCGTGGTTACACTTCCGGTGGTGCACACGGAAAGGACGGGGTCGGCGAGTGGGTGGCGGTCTCTCATAAGAAGTCGGGTCTGAGATGCTTCCGGTGTGGTGGCAGGGGCCATTTGGCCTCCTTCTGTCACCTTCCTCCGAGGTGCTACGCTTGTGGCAGGGTTGGTCATCGGCAGGCAACCTGCTATTCGCACAGAAAAGAGAAGGAGGCGGACCCCTTCGCACGTCAAGGTCCTTCTATTGACGGACATTGGTTTGGAAGTTCTTCTGTCGTCAACCAAGGTGGCCCATCTTATGCGGACATGGTAAAGGTAGACGCGCGGGGAGGCGAGGTGGCCAACCATGCAACCGCCTCCGCTGCGGTCGGAGGGACTGAAACTGCGAAGTCAACGTTCAAGGGGAGGACTCGGCCGTCCTCATCGAATTTGCATGCGGTTATCAGCTACGTGACGAAGGGGGATATCGATTTGGATGTCCTCTCTTCGCATTTGAACGAGTTCTTTGGCTCACTCTTCCTGGGGGACGTTGTGCGTTTGGGTGCGCGAAGGTGTTGCGTTCGCGGCTTATTCGAAGTCCAGAAGGAGCGTTTGCTATGCAATGGGGATGTCGGCGATGTTAGTTGGAGGTGCCTGCGATTCGCTGATGGGTCTGCGAGGAGTTGGAGGTCTGCATGGCTAGGGTAAAGGGGGTTCCCTTCCTCTTGCGGTCTGTCGGTTGCTTGCGGAAGGCCTTGCGACAGTGGGGAGTTGTACATGAAGTGATCGACGTTGGCCTAAGACCGGGAACCACGGTTGAAGTTACGACGATCCTGATAGAGTCTCCAAAAGCTTCCTTGACAAGGTTGGTGACCGGAGTTCTTTTGCGTAACTGAAAGTTGGTGGGTTCTCCTTCCCGATTGAGATGGTGTTCGATGTTCCTCCGCCACCGCTGGAGGCTCCGAGGTCGATGGCAGACGAAAGGACGTGGGATGCTTCGGGCGATGCTAGGACGGTTGGTTTCCCAAGGAGACCTTGATCGAGGGGACGCGGGCTAAAGTTGGCACGCGGCGGTTCATGAACTCGCCAAAACTGCTGTTCCTATCGCCAGGTTCATTCTTTCTGCATGGTGACGTGGGGGGTACTTCGGTGGACCTGCCTTTTCCTTCGACTCTTGAGGTGGTGAACGAGGACCCGTTTGGGCGGCCTTCAAAACGGATCCGGGTGAGGGTCAGGGTCCTGTGTCGGCCTCTTACACGGGTAACTAGGTCTTTCCGGACTTGGTTCGAGCAGGCGTTTCAGGACTCCGCATCCGTGGTGCAAACCCGAAACGTCTCGGGGTCGTCGTCCCAGTTTGTTACCTCAGGGGGCTTTCCTTGTGCTTGGTCTGGGTGTCCCATGTGGCCACTATTCCATCTCTCCCCCGTATCTTCTCGGAGGAAAGGTCTCAACGCTTGACCCTTGCCACCTCAGCAGCAACCTCAACCGTACCTGATCTGGAGGGGGCATCATGGATGGGGGCCTCTCCGACCGTGTCTCTGAGGCGGGGGACTGGCGTCGGAAGGAACGCAAAGAGGTACAGAAGAAGGAATAGAGCCAAGTCTTCCAGGACTTCATCGCAGTCGTGCCCTTCGTTCAAACTTCTGGTGGCGGAGGCCGCTAGTGTGGTGCAAATTAAGGGGTGCGACGAAGTCTCCATATGAAAATCTTGTCTTGGAACGTGCAAGGCCTGGGGGATCCAGACAAGCGGAAAATGGTGGGTGCGAGATTCACCGATTGGGGATGCGACATCCTCCTCCTCCAGGAAACGAAGCTTCTTGCCTTGTCGGAGCGAGATTCGAAGGGGTTCGGAGCTGGTGATGTGGATCAGTTTAGGTCTGTGGGTGGCACGGGGTCCTCCAGAGGGATGATTGTTGCTTGGCGTTCCTCGAAGTGGTCCTTCGTTTCCATATCTCTTGGGAGGCACATCATGACGGTGGTTTTGGCCAGCACGTTGTCTTTTCTTCAGCTGGCGGTCTCCCTGCGTCTATGGTCCGTGTGATGCTGGGTTACGTAGTGAGCTTTGGGAGGACTTTCTGGAGGCTAGTCGATACGTCGGTGCGACCCCTGGGTGATGGGGGGGGGGATTTCAACGTCACGCTGTTCTCTTCGGATAGGCTCGATGGTAGGGGAGGCCAGGACCCGGGCTCTACTGCCTTTGCGGACACCATTGATTTGCTTGGCCTCGAGGTTTTGGACGCTACGGGCATTAGTTATACTTGGAGAAACTCTAAAGCGCGCTCGCGGCTCGATCGTTTTCTCGCCTCTGGGGAGGTTGGGGGAGAAGTTCCCTTTGGCGTCGGTGGAGGCCAAACCTCGCTTTTGCTCTGACCACAACCCAATCGTGTGGTGTTCAGGTGATGCCCCTGTCCAACGGGGACTTTTCAGATATGAGAAATGTTGGCTGTTAGAGGCCAACTTTCAGGATGTTGTGGCTTCGCACTGGACGGAGACGGTGGTTTCGGGCTCCGCTGCTCAGAGATTTGATCAAAAACTCTGCTCTTTGAGAGTGCGGCTTGCGACCTTTAAGAGGGAGTCGAGAGCGGCTAGGGCGGTGGCTAGAACGGAAGCGGAGGAGATCATTCACAAGCTTGATTCGCTGGAGGACAGCAGGGAGCTCTCGACGGTTGAAATCGTGACTCGCGCGGAGGCTCAAAGGCAGCTTTTCGTCGAGGAAAAGAAACGCATCGCGGAGTGGGAGGCAGAGGTCAAGAATTAGATGGATACGGGAAGGGGACGCTAATACTTCCTTCTTCCATCGTTGTGCTAATGGGAGGCGTAGATCCAATGCCTTACGCTCAATTACTATCGATAGGAACTGCGTGGAAGGAAACAGAGAGATGGTCTTGCTATTTTGAAGCACTTCAAGGACGCTACCTCGGCTATCATCCCACGGAGGTGGAGGGTGGCTGGGTCGGGGGACCAAGGCAGTGGCGAGGGCCTCATGGGAGGGCCTTCTCTGTGATGTTAGTTTGGAGGAACTGAAGGACGCGGTTTGGGATCTGAACGACGACGCCGCGCCTGGCCCAGATGGTTTCCCGATCTCCTTTTACAAGGACTTCTGGGATGTCGTTGGGAAGGAGGTGCTTGAGGTGGTGGGGGAATTCTGCAAGGAGAACACGGGCTTTGATAGAATCAACCGCGCGCATCTTGTTCTGCTTCCGAAGTCGTCGGCGGCCTCTTCGATCGGGGATTTTCGGCCTATCGCCATCTCAAATGCTTTGTACCTGATCACGGCGAAGGTCCTGGCGGGTAGACTCAATGCCATTCTTGGGAGTCTTATTTCGCCGGCGCAATCGACATTCGTGCCTGGTCGTCAGATTTCGGATTGCATCTCGCTCGCCTCTGAGATTATTGCGGATTGGCGCCGGGGGTACGAGCGGTATGCTTGGAAGGTGGACTTTGCGACGGCGTATGATACTCTCGATTGGAGATTTCTGTGGTGTGTGCTGAGGAGGAAGGGCTTCCCCGACATGTGGATTTCTTTGATGAGGCGCTGCATCACCACTGCGTCTTTTACTATTTTGATCAACGGTCGGCCGGAGGGGGGTTGGATCTAGCCGCGTAGGGGGGTGCGTCAAGGGTGCCCCCTGGTGCCAATACTATTCATTCTTGCGGCCGATGTGCTCTCCGAGATTGCGGACGGTGTCGTCGGACGCGGTTTTTCTATAGGCTACTCGAAGGGCGGGTTGGTGGTTCCGATCGCTCAGTACGCTGATGATACTCTTTTTTTCATCGAGGGGGCATCGAGGAGGCTAACGACATGGCGGTGGCTTTAGAGATCTTCTCTGAACTATCGGGTTTGGCTAAGAATAACATGAAGTCGGTGTTCGTTCCATTCGGGCATGCGGAGCTTCTTTCTGACAATCTTGCGTCGACCTTGGGTTCGGGGAGGTCCTCGCTACCTCTTGAGTACCTGGGCACGCCGTTGACTCTGGGGAGGACTCGGATCCGCGATTGGCTGAGTGTAGTGGAAAAGGTGGAGGCGAGGTTATCGGGTTGGAAGGCAGCGGTTCTCTCGAGGGTGGAAGATTGGTTCTTCTGAAATCCGTCCTGTCCTACATTCCCATCTTTCTTCTCTCCAACCGTAAGTTGCCAAAGGGGATGCGGGCGCGGCTGGAGAAGCGGATGCGCTCCTTTTTGTGGGGTAATGGTGCGGGCGGGAACAGGGGGATCCACTTAGTGGGGTGCGAGGATATCTTGCTTCAGAAGAACGACGGGGGCCTGGGGGTGAAGTTGCTGAAGCAAATGAACGAGGCCCTTTTGCTCAAGGTGGGCTAGTAGGATCTGAGGTCCGGGGGATGACCTTGTCTGCTCTGTGATCCGTAAGATCTACGGCGTGAGGGGTGCCCACCTTCGTTGACGGCTGACCCCAACGTCCCGACTCCTTTCTGGCGCGGCGTGGTGAAGACTTTTGTGGGCAACATCGCTCTTTTTAGACCAATTTTGGAGGGGGGACTCTTTCTCTTTTTGGACTGACGATTGGTCGAGGGGAGGGCTTATTCTCTCGGTTCCCCCGGCTGTTTGCGCTTGCTGGGGAGAAGTCTGGCTTGGTTGCAAAATGTTGGGATGATGGGCTCTGGTGCCCAACCTTTACCGCCTCCTCTCTGACCAGAGGTTCGACGATTTCTTGGCCTTGCTAGAGGCCGTGCGGGAGGTGGGGTCGTCTGGTGGGGCCGGGATCATTGGAGTTGGAAAGAGGGGTCTTTCTCGGTTAGGGGGGCCTATGGCGCCATCTCTAGGCCTCCGCCGGCCGGCTCCGCCATGCTTATCAGAGATTGTGCTATTATTTGGGCTCTCAGGCTTCCTGAGAGAATTGGTATCTTCCTTTGGTTGCTCAGGAGAAAGAGACTGTTGACGAGGGATAGGTTCTTCAGGCTTCTTGGGGTTCATTCTGACAGGTGCTTAATTTGTAATACTGCGATCGAATCGGTGGAGCATCTTTTTTTCTCATGTCCCTTGGTATCTCAACTGTGGCAGGAGATGAGCCCGGACTGGTGCCGTAGCGAAGACTTCCAGGCTTTTTGGGACTCGGTCCACGCCAATTCACACAGGCCAAGGAGAGAGCGGCTATACCCCATGGCCATTCTCTAGGCGGTTTGGCGGGGGAGAAATGACCTTCTTTCTCGGGTCAGCGTTTCTACAAGGAAAATGTGGGTGTGTTCGCTAATAGCATGTTAGACGATTGGGTTATGTAATGGTTTGGGCGTAGTTGGTTTTTGTTCGTTAAAACTCTGTTCCTCTTTTGTTTTAATTAATAAACTTGGACTGACACCATCGAGTGTTTCCCCCTACTTTTTAGACTTAAAAAAAATCTGCATTAAGGGCTTCATCGTCAATGCAAAAGGAATCACCAATTTATATGCCCAGTTGGCTATATACGGGGTAACCCTATCACGATGCTCTTTGGAGAATGCATCTTTTATGGTCATCTGACGTAATGATCCTTCCAATGCGACTTTCTGCTCCAAGGAGTTGGATACTCGTAATCTCTTCGCCGAACCCGCATCTCCAGTGATATCAACATCCTCTCTCAGCTCCTGAACATCAATGGCTTTCTGACTCTTCTTCCTTGCAACGTCATCAAGATATGTGATCATCTTCTTCTTCGTCTCTTCATCCACCTTGGGACATGCAACCACATTGTCTCTATGGTGTGCTAGATGTTGCTTGAACCTGTACACACCTCCCTTGACAACTTTCTCACAAAATCTGCAAGTAACTGTATTCGGATCTGCACGGTTCGAAAGGTAACCATATTGCCATGCAAGATCAGTTGATCCTGGCGACACGTAAAAAGATGAGTCGCTACCAGAATGTTCGCTGGAGGTGCATCCGTCTACATAGTCACAAACTCACTAATTACTAATCAACAAACACAAAGCTAACCAAACTTAGAAGAGAAATATATCCCAACAATAAAATCTAAGATCAGCTTAAGCAAATGTAAGCAATAACATCTAAGATGAACCTAAGTAAAAATAAAAAATTGAAGAAAACCTAACATTGTTATTTGCTAACAATAACATTAACATCTAAGTTCAACATCATCAACCTAAGCAATACCATATTAACATCTAAGATCAACCTAAGCAAAAACAAAAAAATTTGAAGAAAACATACGTAACCGAACATTTTTATTTGCCAACAATAACATATTAACATTTAAGTTTAACATCATCAACCTAAGAAAGAAGAGGAAATAAAAGCAAAAACAAAAAAATTTTTAAACCTAACTTGATGGAGCCTAGACCTAGGGGGCGGAGGCGGCGAGGCGCTGAACGCGGTGGGGGCTGCGAGGCAGCGTGGGGTCGGGACTGGAGGTATCGCGTACGGGAGAGGGGGGGGGAGAGGTCGAAGACTCGGTTCTGTCGAGTGGAGGGTTACTGTCTAACAGTAACCCTTTAATTCAACATCCGGATCCTATCACGGATCCTCTATGCAAAAAGTGGCTGCCTAGACCGACTAGGCGCCCGACTAATCGGGCTCAACCGACTATAGGCCGATTTAGCCTATTCGAGTTGGGTACCACCCGAGTCGCATAGTCGGACCGACTAGTCGGTCTAGTCGGCCGACTTTTGCGACACTGTTAAATGGTTTTCTCGCATCTTATCCTCGATCGGGCTACACCCACTTTCCTTCTGATTGCATCATTCTGAATTCGATTTTTACGTGTATGTCCACACATCCACCTTAGCATTTTCATTTCTGCATCTACCATTCTCTACACATGTATATGGTTCACATGCAAACATTCAGATCCTTAGAGTATAGCAGGACTCACAACTACTTTGTAACTCTCCTTTGCTTTTCATAGGATTTTTTATCACGTAAAACAATAAAGCTCCTCTCCACTTTAGCCAACCTGCATTTATTTTATGAAAGGGAGGAGCGTTATATTCTACTAAATTTCTTCTCTAAAATTAACATCAAACTAAAGCTGATACACAGAAAAGGGCAAGAAGATGTGTTGATTTTGGTGGTCTGCGAAAGTGGGCAAGGGATGGATGACCAAATTAAATGGAAGATCAAACCATGCATATATCGTGGTCAGCACAACCCATGCCTGATCAATTAGACCACGGGACGGGCATGCTTCTGTTTCCATATTTGGTTACTGCTCCACTCTCTTTCGTTCTTGGTGGCAGTAGAGGAGAGGTGGTTCTCGCTGGCGCCTAAGGTTTCATGAACTAGATAATTAACACATGACTTCCATTCTGTTGAGTGAATTGCTCATCTCATTCTCCTCTCTCCTTTAATACCTCTTCCCGTCTTGATGTTTTGATGGCTCATTCAATTTGAATGTGGTAAAAACATGTAAAATGTTAATTGTTTAAGCTCACCATTAAATTAATTATACTGAGAATACAATCTTCTATGCCAGCTCACTCCTCGATGTGTCTGTCCCGTAAGGGGGTTGTCTTCTCTTCCGATTGTTTTTATACTGAGAATATAATCTTCCATGTCAAGATTCTCCTTGAGTTATGGCTCCTGTAAGATAACTTTTGTAATTTTCCAATAGCTTAAATATTTGGGGTGGACACCTTTGCTTGTTACCCCTTTTGTTGACTCAAAAACTAAAGTTAGATGTTTAAGCTGTTTAAGAGTGTTTTGGGCATTCAAAGCAAGGCCACAAATGTCAGTTTCGATCACCATTTCGGTGACTGATTGAAATGAAATTTCGGTTGAATTTCGATCAAAATTTGACCGATGTTTCGACCATTTCGGTCATTTTTGTACTAGGGGCCCCATATTTAGGTCATTTTGGCAATTTCGGTCAAATTTCGATAACATGTTGAAATCGAATTTTGACCGAAATTCGGCCGAATTTCGCTGAATTTTGAGTCCATGATTCAAAGTAAAATGTTCCTATGAGGAGTGACAGTCGTGTTTTGATAGCAAGAACGACTATAAGTTTCCTCCGATTAATTGTTTTGTGATGTAACTGCACTTTTAATGCTCTTTGTCCTGTCTTTTTCACTATTTTTATTGCTTAGGTTCTTGTTGAAGAGCTACTGATAGAAAAGCTTCGGTGCTTTTGGGCACTTTGTCAGGCCGAAGATAGCAATGGTGAGAATTTTTTGTTAGTGCTGTATGTACTCAGTGTTTTTAACATCATTTAGAAACATGTTATGGTGTATGATTTTCTTGTGCTTCCAGGCAACTCTTGCTGATTCTTTTTTGGCGGATCTGGACGAGCTCTCTGATAATGAAGCTGATCTCCTTGTAAGCGTGTCTACATTGCATATCGACCATTTTTTATTGTTCTTGGTACCTTGTTTGAGATCTTGAACCACCTTCATTTCTCACGCCTCATCTGCAACTATTGCTTATATGTATTCGTGAATCTGTTTCATAAAGATGGTTGAACTGGAAATATTCAAGTGCAATAATTATTACTTTGCTTGTTATAATTATGATAGATTCTGATTTGGAAGGTCACACTGTTACTTTTTTAAATACCAAGGATTTAATTATCAACTATGTCCTGTCTTTCACAGTAGTTATTATCACTGAACATGACTTTTCTCTCTTACAGGATGATGAAAATGCTGATGTTGGGGATATGGAAGAAGATGTTGACGGTGAACCAGCTGACATTGAGGCTCTTAATTATGATGACTTAGACAGCGTCTCCAAGTTGCAGAAAACTAAGCGTTACATTGATATAATGCAGGTAGACATCTTAGAGTTCACATAACAGTATTATTATTTAGTAGTCCACCATGCCATAATCCTGTTTCTGTAGGATGTTCTGGTGTATATTTTTCCCTATCATGTAGTAATCTGATCTTTGAATGTTCTCGTGGTATGTACTTTCACTTATTATGCTATAACAAATGTCACTCTAAAAATAAGATTAGCTTGCCTTTCTAAAAAAAGTCTAGTTTGCCCATTTTCTAGACTACAATATTTACCCTATAAGCTTATTGTCGTGCGAACTAAATGGAAACATTTCAACTTCGTGTTTGTCCTTATATAATTTATGAGCCAGAGAATGTCACTAATGTGGTGAGATGGTTGATTCTGTCACGAAAATGATATATTTATTTAAACCAAGATTTAGTGGTGGATCATGAAAAGTAGACAAGGTTGGATTTTTGTGATGAGGAGAAAGTGTGAAAATCTGTTGTGTCGGCGATGGTTAGTAGATGAGAGTATGTGTTGTCTTATTGCGACTCACAAGTGAGTCATACTGAGGTTTAACACCATTGGCATTCAACTCCAATTTTGAATGCTTAAAAGACTAGAGGTGGGTGTTAAAAGTGGTCAGGATATGCCATTTGTGAACGTGGTGAGTTTTTGGGATGTGGTCTTTGTCGGAACTAGAGGTTGCCGTTTGCAGCAATAGTGTTGAAACTTGCCATTCCATTGTGATAACTTTGCTTTATGACATGCCATCGGGGCTGACCCCGTACTTGCGTGCCTATTTTTGCTCAAGGCCCTAAATGTCGGTTTCGGTCACCATTTCGGTATCAACCAATACAGAATTTCAATGGAATTTCGGTGGAATTTCGATCGAAATTTCGGTCATTTCGGTCATTTTTTGTACTAGGACCCCTATATTTCGGTCGTTTCGGTCAAATTTCGATTTCGACTGGATATCGATATTCGACAGAAATTCGACCGAATTTCGCTGAAATTTGAGGCCATGTTTTTGCTCCAGGATTGCTCCACTGTAGGGTGATTCTTCTTTGTGGTGCATACGTTCAATTGGGATGGTTACTTCACCAATAGAGAGATTTTTCTAATGTTGAATGTATTATATAAATACTATATTTGTAGGCCTCGATGGGGGATTCACAGGATTCTTTGAGGTTGCAATATGTGGTGGTACTTAGGCAACGATGTGTGCTTGGCTTCGATAGCTATAAACATCATTTTGAATCGGGGATGTTAGCTGTGTTTGTGCTCTTGCATAGTTCACTTATGGAGTGGATATTAAGGTTAAATAAGCTATGGAGCTTCAAGCGATGCCTGTATTTTCCTGATGGTGGGAGTACGATATTCTTATTGAACAAGTGAGGATGCGACTTACAATTTGGAGTAGATTTTTGCTTTTTTAGTTGGTTGGCTAGAATTCGATGTCAAGTTCGTTTGGCGAGGGGGGCTTGTTGTGTTGAGGTTAAACAAAATGAACAGGGCACTGCTGATGAAATGGATTTTGTGTTAGGTCATGGTGTCAAGCTCCATTCAAGTGCCATTGAGTTTCTGGAGGGGGATAAATAATGTTCTTCATGAGATGACCTCGCTAATGAGTGTGGTAGTTGGTCATAGGCGTTCCTTCAAGTTATGGAAGGATGATTGGTCTTAGGACGGGGATATCCGTGATTTCGTAATCACTTTGCTTGCTTGTTTGCTTAGGTTGATGACTTCAATTTACGTGTGGCATATGCTTGGTTCGGAGGTCCCGCTTTCTCTTCCGCTCACTATGATATGTGAGTGCATATTTTTTGGGTTTTTATCAGTTGTGCCCCTCTAAGATATTGTAATAATAGTTACGCCCCTCCCTTTTTCGGAATATCAATTGTGCCCCTACTTTTGCGAAATTCTTAGTTATGCTCTTTTGTAATATAGTTATGCCCTACTTTTCCTTAACAGAATAACAAAATTGTAATTTTGCAAGAAAGTAGGGGCACAATTGATATTCCAAAAACGGAGGGGCATAACTGATATTGTAATATCTTAGAGGGGCTGATAAAAACCCTAGTTTTTTGACATGACAATGTGACTTAGCACGTTGATCTAAGTGGTGGAGCATTTCTCGGAATTTAAAATATAATCTATAAATCCCAATGTACTTTGTAGGTTTTGGACCTTGGTGATTTAAGGAGAATGCAGCCTCATCTGAGCTCTAAAGATTTCCTCGATGATGAAGAATCTTTTGGTTTTTAGAAGGGAACATATTCTGACAAATGATCATAAATTCATACTCTTGAATATAATGGACATTGAGTGCTCTAATTGTGCGAAGGTCGCAAAAGATGGGGATTGCTTATTTTTTACTCGTTATTGTGCAAGAGATTGAGCGGACTTTTTATGAAAGAATAGTTGGTAGTCTTTTTCAAAAGATGCTATTCATTCATATTGGGATATGGGTTTATAGTTGGCTTTTATTTCGATTCTCTAGCTTGTGAGGAATGAAGCAATCTTCTGTTACAGGTTTAGTATCGAGAATGTTTTTGGGCATGATAGGGCTCTACTTGAGAGAAGGTAAATTTTCTTATATATAATTTTAAAAATGGGTCATGCAACAACTTGGGTTCTCCCATTCCTTTAAAAAGAGTATTGGAATGTATTCTATTATAGGATCGTGGCGTGTTCGACTGTAGTACTTCTAATCAATGTTTAAGTGAGTAATTTTTTTAGGGCTGCACTTTTTGATTTAATTAGTATTACGTAGTTGGCTTGTGGGGATGTTTCTTCGATTAGAAACATGGAGCACATGCAATGTGTAAAGAATACCCCATCTTGTTTTCATCACGTTATCTATGTTGGTGATTGGCTAGGTAAGTAGATTGATCGTCTTATATTGACCTCCCCATGGAGGGGCGAGTCTTCGCAATATATAGAATCTAGAGATCGACAAGAATATTCCGGAGGAAAATCCACCTAAAATCAAATACTTCAAGCCGGCTTCCATGGAAAGTATTTACTTTTTTTTGTTGTGATTACATAAAGAATAAACTTTGAAGCTCAATGACTAAATAATTGAGCCTCTCTTTTTGAATAAATGAAAACACATCGAAATTACATCGATTATGCTTAATAACAAAAAAATTGGCAATAATATGTAGAATCATCCCTCCTTAAAAATTATTCTATAATAGATGTGCAATTCTTATGAGAGTTGTGTAAGGTTCGAGAATCGACCTCAGACGTTGACTATTTTTTGGAATTCAGTTGTATCTTGAAATGCATTTTCTCTAGTTTGGAGTGCTATTCATCTTGAATAAGATATTTGATTTTAGTTGACGTTTGATTGATGCCCAAAAGAACCATGATTTGTGCTTTCCAACTAAAGTATATCTATGGGCATTTGTCAGTTGCGGTTTTAGGTCTGATCAGACTTTCCTTTCTTCATGTAAAAACTATCATCATAACACTTAAATCTGAATATTTCCGTATTGGATAGATATACACAATATACCATATTAACCATATATACGTAATTTGAATTTGTGATTATGTAGTATTAATATTGTAAATTTGTGAATTCCTAACATTCTTACAAAAATATGTTGTTTCTCAAATATATACCATACTCATTGCATTGAACAAGCATTCAGATATTATTTGTTGATA